>PVIH01020699.1:0-31644 GCA_004025045.1 Sigmodon hispidus
ATGTCAAAAAATACTTAGAGCAGAGGTTAGGAAGTGACTGTGTACTTGACATCCAGCCCCACCATCTGTTTTGTATGGCCTGTGAGCTAAGAATGGTCTCTGTGTTTCTAAGTGGTTTTAAAAATCACATTTCATTATACATGAAAGTCCTATGAAATTCAGATTTGAGTGTCTATAAATAAAGACTCATTGGAACACAGCCATGCTTATTTCTTTATGTGCTGTCTGTGGCTACTTGTAAAGGACCAAGACCGGCTCTTTGCAGAGATCACCTGTTGACAGCTGATGCTGGCCACCATCGATGGCGCACGTCCTTAAACCCCCCCTCCCACTTACTGGAGTCCAGATCTTCATCACTGGGTGCTCTGTGTTTTGTTTGAGCTCTGAGTGTGTTGAAATGTGTTTTGCAGAGTCTATGAGGCTTCTGGGCTCAGTCTCTGTAGAGTCAGTGTGGTTTCTATCATAGTAGTGTACATCAGGTAGCTGTTTCCTGGCCATTGCTTTTGAGAATTTTTCTTACACTGGCCATAAATTCTTTTCATTGTAGAGGTGCTGGAGGAGCACTGAGTCCCACCTGATGATGCCTTAAAATTTAGCTCTTTATACATTAGTGTTTGAACTTTAAGTATTTACTTTCTAGCAGAATATTAGATCCTTTGAGAATAAATCTAGCCTGGCAGTGCTGGCACATACCTTTAATCCCAACATTTGAGAGGCAGAGGCAAGTGAATCAAGATCTTGAGTTCAAGGACAGTCTGGTCTACAAAGTGAGTTGCAGGATAACTAGGCTACAAAGAGAAACTCTGTCTCAAACAACAACAACAACAAAAAATCTACTTACTGAGCCAAAGTTTAACAAATGATGAGAATTAAAATTCTTATAAAAGGATCCAGAGAGGGTCTGGAGAGATGGCTCAGCGGTTAAGAGCACCGTCTGTTCTTCCAGAGGACCGGGGTTCGATTCCCAGCACCCACATGGCAGCTAACAACTGTCTGTAGTTCCAGTTCCAGGCAAACACCAAGGCAAATAAATTAAATAAATAAAGTTTAAAAAAAAAAAAAAAGGGTCCAGAGAAAAGGTTCAGCGGTTAAGAGCATTTGCTCTTACAGAAAACTCAATTTTGATTCCCAGTACCCATTTGGCCTAGGGGAACCAGTGCTGCCTCCCTTACCTCTATGGGCACCAGGCACTTAGATGGTAACCTGTGTTTATTCAGGCAAACACTCAACACATAAAAACAGTTTTTTTTTTTGTTTTTTTTTTTTTTAAAAAAAAAAAAAATCAATGCAGTATCAGGTGGAAATCTCTGAGTTTGAGGTCAGTCTGGTCTGTAAAACAAATTCCAGTCCAGCCAGGGCTACACAGTGAGACACTAACTCAAAAGGGGGAAAAAAGTGGTTAAAAACCCACAATTGGGGGCTGGAGAGGCGGCTCAGTGGTTAACAACACTGACTGCTCTCCAAGAGGACCGGGGTTCAATTTCCAGCACCCACATGGCAGCTCACAACTGTCTGTAGTTCCAGTTCCCAGTTCCAGGCAAACACCAAGGCAAATTTAAAAAAAGTTGGTTTTTTTTTTTTTTTTTTTTTTTTTAAAAAAAAACTCACAATTGTTTAGGAGTTTCTCCTTTCTAATTAAACCAGTAATGAAAAGTTAGAAGATTGAATGGAGTATGTTTTCTTGCAAACAACTGGTTCAGGTAGGGAACAGATAAGGGAGTGCCTTGCTAGGTGGCACTGCCTAGCTCCTGGTCTGTTTCATGTTAGTGTGGTTTTGAGAAATAAGGGAGATTATTCCAGTAAGATGGTGTCTAACGTAGGGAGGCATGCTGAGAGCTTTCTAGTTGTAAGTAACCCATGGTACTACCTTACATATGCACAAATCATGGCACCACTTCAGACAAGTATTGTGTTTGTCTGCCTTGAATCACTGATCAGATTCAGTGGGCAATGACGAAGCCACAGGCAAGTACTTTGATGTGTCAGGATTTCGGGTTGCAGTCATAAGACAGGGAAGCTCTACCATCCAGGACACTCTCCTGGGACACTGCTTCTGCCTATTCAGTACTCACTTGTGGACACAGCTCAGACCAGTCCAAGATGGTCTCCACATGATGCAATAGCTTTGTTGGTATTGTGGTCGCTTTTGCTTTTGTTTTTCCGTGTGTATGAGTGTTTTGCCTGCATGGATGTCTACACCACTTCTTGCCTGGTGCTCACAGAAGTCTAAAGAGAGAGAGCATTGGGTCCCTTGGAATTGGAGTTAGAGGTGACTGTGAGCCACGTGGGTGCTGGGAGTCAGCACTCTGCAAGTGTGAGCCAATTCCCCAGTTCCACCTATTTTAGATTGAACAAAGGAAACAATCAATTGAATGAAGTGAGGTTGGAGGGGTTCAGGGGGGCTGACACCCCAGGTGCTAGGAAAGGATGTCACATGTGTGCATTCTTGGCTCCCACAGAGGCCAGAAGGGGGCATTGGATCTTTTTTTTTCCTTAACTTTCAGCCTTGAAAGATTTATTCATGTGTTTATTCAGTTGTATATGTGTTACAGGTGATTGTGAGCCACCCATGAGTGCTGGGAACCAAACCCAGGTCCTCGGCAAGAACAACCAGTGCTCTTAACTGTTGACCACTCTCCCCTCACCACCCACTCCACCTTTTTTTAAAGAGAGAAAATTGGGGGGGAAAGGAAGCAGGCTGCCATGTGACAGGTGTGGCTAGTGCTACCACCACAGGCTAGAGGAGGTTCTCCCCAGCCACCTCATCACCCCCTCCCCAGCCTGCCAGTGGCCAAAGCTAACAGAACAGCCAATAGCTCTGGCCAGTCAGTGCTCCTGGGCACTGCTCATTCAGAAATCAGAAAACTCCTTCCTGCTTGCTTGCTTGCTTGGACTGACTTGCTTGCTTGACAAAACACTTGCTTGCTTGGACTGACTGTGCACTTTGCTTTCTCTGGTGACAGCTGTCACTTACCTTGCGATGATTTGCATGAGAGTGGCCCCCATAGGCTGATACATTTGAATGTCTAGTTCCAGTTGATGAAGGAGTTGTGTCATTAGGGGTGAGCTTCAGAAACCTCAAAGCCCACCCCAGACCCAGTCTCTGTCTCTCTCTGTCTCTCATTGCACTTAAGAAGTTCAGCTGATTTGTTTTCCTGCCTAAGCACTGGCGTAAGATGTTTGATGAAGTCTAATGCACTCTTCCTTCCAGCTAATGTAGAAAGTATGTGTGTATCTCAGAGGTGTATGGGACAGTGTGTCTGACACAGACCTGCACAAGCCGCCAGCCTCCATGCTGGGAGCATCACGTCGACTTTCTGCTGTTACCCTGCAGAAGTCAATAGTTCATCAGATTGCCTCTCAGTGCAATCTTATCTTCATTTGTTGGCAGCTTGTAAAACTACCCTTGTTTTGTATTCACCTGGTGGGGTCTGTGTAGTTTCATTAAGGACTTTGGTACTCACCCAGGTCTTGGCCTCTGTGGCCTTCTCTTACCCTCATGTCATTTTAGCAGTGCATTTAAAAAGCATATTTTCAAGCCACACATGGTGGATTACAACCTGCAATCCCAGCACTCTGGAGGCTGAGGCAGGAGAATAAACTCAAGGCCAGAGTCGTAGTCACTTTTCTGTTGCTATGATAAGACACCAGGACCAAAGCTGGTACAGAAGAAAGACTTTATGGAGTTTACAGCTTCAGAGGGTGAGTCCATGACCATTATGGTAGGGAGCGTGGCAACAGACCAGCAGAGGACATAGCTTTGGGCAGTAGCTGCAGGCTTACATCTTGATACACAAAGACCAGGCAGAAAGAAAGACACTGGGATTGGGGCCAATTTTGTCATATTTTTTGTTCTTTGAG
Source organism: Sigmodon hispidus (assembly GCA_004025045.1). Lineage (NCBI taxonomy): Eukaryota > Metazoa > Chordata > Mammalia > Rodentia > Cricetidae > Sigmodon > Sigmodon hispidus. The sequence goes on from PVIH01020699.1 coordinate 3,862, forward strand.
ACAGGTTTTCTCTGTAACTGCCCCGCTCTCCTGGAATTTGCTCTGTAGACCAGACTGGGGGCCTTTTTTTCTTTAAAGCCTTAAAGCCCATCCCCAGTGACACCCCTCCAATAAAGCCACATCTAATCTTTCACAGTTCCACCAACTAGGAACCAAGCTTAAGATGTAGGAGCCAATGGGGGCCATTCTCATCCAACCATGGTAGTCCACCAGGCTCTAGTGTGAGATGATGTCTGAAAAACTTTCTTATAGTCACTTGGATCTGAGAGATTTCCAGGGTGTCTAGCCTGCTATACTGCTGGGAATAGAAGTCTTATCAGCATCCCACCTTTGATCCTGACTTCCAGGGACCATAACTGATGCATTTTATTTCCTAGGATCTGTGTGTACAGGAAATACAATTTGAATGGATGCCAAAGCCAGTCATTTCAAGTTAAAGTGATTATTTTGAAATTCTAAGAACCATCAAAGCAATTTCCTTTTTCAGACTCTGATTCTGTAACTCAACACCTCCCTGTGGCTTGTGGAACTCTTGGGAACTTGGTTATTCACATGAGCTATATGTGTTAATGGGATTAACTGGGAAGTGGCCTAGTTGTACCTTAATTTAAACCACACGAAGCCACTCCACTAGGAGAATTATTCGTATAAATGCCTAATTATATGAACCTTGGATTGCAAAGTTTTAGGAAAATGGCAACATGGAGTTTGCCTCTTCTGTTGTCAGAGATGTTCCCACGTTGTCCTCTGCTGTAATGGCCATGACCTCAGGTTGGCTCACAGATTCCCCATAGGTCAGCCTCCTTTACAACCAGCACAGTGAAGGGTGCAACACAGACACGGCCTCCGAGCTCTCCTGGACTGATGCTCAGACATCAGCCTGCCTGGCTCAAGCATGTGCATCATTCACACCATTAACACCTAACTCAGCATTGCCGGAGACTGGGGACAGGGCAGTTAAATACACCGGGTGCCTGCCTCAGCACCTGGCCCTGCGCAGAGTGCTAGTGGGTTGGCCTTTGCTGCTGCTCTGAGGACAGTGCTGCAGGCATGGTCACGTCCACGTGTTGTGGGCTGCGTCATGGCCACTGGGGGACTGGCTTCAAGTCTCAAATGTACTCTCCAATGACTCAGGAAGTGCTGTCAACATGCTCAGACACCAGTAGCTGGGACCATGAAAAGATGCCTGTTACTGCAGTCTTCCTGTTAGTTTGAAATCATCTTTAATTTTTCTTTTTTTTTTCCTGGTTGTTGTGTTTTGTTTTTGAGGTCGTTTCAAATAGCCTATGCTAGCCGGGGATGACTTTGAACTCTGGATCATCCTGTCTCTACCTCCAAATGCTGGGATTATAGTTGTGCAGCCGTTCCACCTAGAAGAGCTTCTCTTCACATTATAATATGAATATAATCTATGTATATATCAAATTATAATGTGAAATTTCTAGAAGATACAAGGGAACACTGAGCATGAAGTATCTTTTTGTTTGTTTTGTTTTCTGGAGACCTGGTCTCACATTGTAGCTTAGGCTGTTGTCTAGGCCCTTTGGTGCTGGAAATCTAGTCATGGGCCACCAAATGTGGCCGTAATAGCAATATTAAGCCCACTTGTTCACATGTGAGAACTTACAGAAAAAGACAGAAGGCATCCAACAGTGAAACTCAGAGTGACCGTTTCTCACACACCATAACCACCAGCAGAATACACCTTTCCGCTGTTCGCCACACTGTCAGGTTTTGTTTTGTTTTTGTTTTCCGAGACATGATTTCTCTGTGTAATAGCCTTGACTCTCCTGGAACTGGATCGGTAGATCAGGCTGGCCTTGAACTCAGAGATCTACCTGCCTCTGCTTTCTGAGGATTGGGATTAAAGGTGAGTGCCAACACACACACACACACACACACACACACACACACACACCTCAGTTAGCAGCCCTAGACTCTGAGATGGAAAAGGAGAGATCTTCCATGTTGTTCCTGGATACCAGCACAGTGTTGGGCAGGATGGAGGGAGAATGAACAAGCTGTGTCTGCATCTTCTCTGTCCCGGGGCCCTTGAAGGCCAGATCAGCAGTACTCCAATGGTTACTAACCACTGGAAACCAGATCTCAGCAACACCCCTTTGCTGGGTACCCTTCTTTCCTCAGGAAATAGCCACATTCTCCTTACTTAGGTACCAGGTGGCAGAGACAAGCTTTGTCCATCCAAGGCTGAGCTGCCACACACCCCCACATAACTGGAATCCTGATTTGCCCGTAGGCTAGTGTGAAAAGCTCTACTAAAGATAGAGGTTGGAGAAATGGCTCAGTTGGGTAAGAGCAGTGGCTGTGCTTAAAGAGGACCAGGGTTCAGTTCCCAGCACCCAACAGCAGTTTAGTCTTGTATAACGTCAGCTCCAGTAGATCTGGCACCCTCTTCCAGCCTCCCAGGGACTAGGTACATGTGTATATGTATTTACATATATACAAGCAAAATATGCATGTAAAATAAAATTGTGTGTGTGTGTGTGTATATATATATATATATATGTATATGTATTATATGTTCCTGTTTTATCTCCCAACACCAATATCCCTGCTAGCCTCAATCTCTGAGGCTTCCCACACTGACGTTCCCTCAGGCTGGTCTCCCTTTATCAACTATAGAGCTCTCCCTCAGCTTGCTGCGTGGTGTGCACAAACCACTGGCTGTCACCCACATGTCCCTGCTGCCACTGCAAAGCCACAGAGGTGAGCCTGACCTGTTCCTTCTCAACCAATCTAAAGTGGTAAAGAGGAAGCCCGGGCAAGGCCTTGTAGTAAACAATCTGTGGACTGGCTGAACAGCAGCAGAGAAAAGAGATTCCCACCAGGGTCCCACACCTGACTCAGGATTGCGTATATGGAGCATGTGCTTTCAAGAGACACCAATGGAAGCCAGTGGTGGTGGTGCGCACCTTGGCAGCCAGGTTTCTATTAGGAGTTTGAGGTCAACCTGGTCTATGGAGCAAGTTCCAGGGCTACACAGAGAAACCCTGCCTTGAAAAACCAAAAGAAGGAAAAAAAAAAAAAAAGAGAGAGAGAGAGATAGACAGCCCTGAGGTTACTTAGTGCAAGCCAGCAGGTGAGGGTTGATGGTAACAGCATAATCTTTATAGAGGCATGGAGGTGCATGTCATAATCCTAGCATTGGAGAGGCTGAGGAAAGAGCCATGAACTAGCTCAAGGCCAATCTAGACATACTGATACATTGTTTAGAAGGAAACAAAGCTTGGGAAAAGACCTCTGGGTTTACAGCACAGACGGTGAGGGATGCTGGTCTGGTTGTTCCATGGGAGAATGTGGATCAGAGTTTTGATCTTCATCCGTGTGGTGGGCTGCAAAGGAGAGAATGTTGGAGGGAAGCCACAGTGGGACTGGCCAGGCAGTGGTGGCGCCCACCTTTAATCCCAGCACCTGGGATGCAGAGGCAATCAGATCCCTTTGAGTTCAAGGACAGCCTGGTCTACAAAGTGAGTTCCAGATCAGAAGCTGATGAAGAAGCATGACAAAGTGGCCTGGTGAGGACCGTCACAGTATCTGTGGTGGCAGCTGACACTGCCATCTGTGTCCCTTCTGGGAGCAGCTGACTTTGTCACCTGCTGTTGGGCCTCAGAAGATCCCAGCTGAAGGCCCCTGCTGCCTTGGGCTTCTGTTTGGAGTAAGCCTTGTATTCCTTTGAGTTGGAGACACAGCCCTGAGATGTCACTTCCTGGTGTGCTATGGACTAGTGATTGGAGGTCATCTCTCACTCTGAGCTCTTCACCCAAAGGCTCCTGTGTCATGAGAGCCTTGCTGATGTGACTAAGGCAGGGAGAGCCTCCTGATGTCACTGGGGTCACTTGGGATAGATATAAGAATGCCCATGGAGGAACTCCCTGGTGGCAGGTGTGATAATGGAGAGATTCAGGGCAGAAGCTCCAAACCAAAGCTAGAACCCTGGAGGGAGGATGGAAAGGGGACTTCCCCAGCGTCCCCAGGCATTGACCCCGGACACCTTCTCAGACTTCTGCAGCGAAAGACTGTAAATTTTGTTTTCAACCACTACACATAAAAGTGCAGGGAGGGGTGAGGGAGCCACACCAAGGCCGAGACACTGCTGAGCAGTGAGGCAGGGCATTTGCCCGGCTAACTGGTTCAACATTGGTGTTTCCTTCCAGAAGGTGAGGTCTCTGGTTCAAGGCTAACCTAGGGGCTTCTCTGAGATGTCCAGTGGAAAAGATCCAACCAGCTGAGGGAGAAATCTAAGCAAGCTATGTAGAATGCAAAAGTACTTGAGGAGATGGGCTCAGATGGTGGAGGGGGCTGATGTAGATCTAGGAGCAGCCTGAGAACCACTGGGACTATAAATATGCTAAGATCTTGAGATCAACTGGCTGTAATTTTCCAACTCTGGGGGCTTATTTTATTCTCACAGGGAACATGGGGACAGCAATAATGTCCTTGTAAGAGGAAGTACTTGGTGGTGCATGGATCTGTTTCTCCAGCGCTAAAGAGGAGCAAAGAGCTGCCTTCAGGACAAGTATCAGCAATTGTTGACCAAGTGATGTCCTTGGAGTCCTTGGTCCTTCTTACACTGGACTACACTTGTGTCTCTGGCAGAATCTATGTGTAAAGATGAGGGAGGAGCCAGCCAGAGTCCCTGCACCTTTGACCTTTGACTGGGTTATTTTAGAAGAAGTGGCCTGGTGACATTATCTGGTCCACCAGTGTCAATGGGGAGATCTGGAAGGCTTTTGCTTCATCATGCTGTCTCTCAGAGGTCAGGGGCAATTCAAGCGAGAGACCTTTGAGAGACCCAGTCATCTAGAGGTTGAAGATCAGGTCTGGGGAGATGGCTCAGCGGTTAAGAGCACAGACTGTTCTTCCAGAGGACCTGAGTTCAATTCCCAGCAACCACATAGCAGCTAACAACTGTAATTCCAGGATCTGACACCCTTACACAGTTATACATGCAGGCAAAACACCAATTCACATAAAATAAAATAATAATAAAAAAAGATCAGATCTGTCCACTGATGCCTAAGCCTCTGTTCACCTGAAGACCCCCGCAGCTCTGATTTTGGAGGACTGTAGACAGAAGTTTCTGGCCTGGCCTAGCCCCAAGGTCCAGACCCACCCACAGCTGCTTAGTCCCAAATAATCACACAAAGGCTTGAATTAATTATAACTGTTTGGCCTATGGCTCAGGCTCATTACCAACTAGCTCTTATAACTTAACTCATTTTTATCAATCTATTGTATTGCCACATGGCTCATGACTTACCTGTACTTTTACATCTTTCTTCTTGGGCGACTGGATCGTGTCTCCCCCGACTCTGCCCTTCTCCCTCTTTTTATCTTCTTGGATTTCCCACCTGCCTCTAAGTTCCCCTGCCGTAGACCAAAAACAGTTTCTTTATTAGCAAATGGCAATAAAGTACATTCAAAGCGAACAGAAAAACATCCCACATCAAGACCCTGTATAATAAGTGTGAATAGAGGGATGTTACCTCAGAATAGAGCTACATGGGTCTGCTGTCTTTTTTTTTTTTAATTTATTTAGTATGTACACAGTGTTCTGCCTGCATGTCTGCCTGCAGGCCAGAAGAGGACACCAGATCTCATTAGGGATGGTCATGAGCCACCATGTGGTTGCTGGAAATTGAACTCAGGACCTCTGGAAGATCAGTCAGTGCTCTTAACAACTGAGCCATCTCTCCAGCCAGGGTCTGCTGTCTTTCATCTGTATTTGTCTGTCAAACAATTTTCTTCAGACCCGATTGAGCTGAGGGCAGCCACTGCTTGGAGGGTGAGAAGACCTTTTGTAAGTTAGCAAGTTAGCATCCATTGTATAAATTACTTTAATGTGGAGAAATATATTACTGTTTTGGCCTATGGCAAGGCATCTTAAAAGCAGTCAGAAATCTAAGCATAGATAAAGGGGAAAGAGGGCAGAGTCAGAGGGAGATGAGATCCAGCCGCCAAAGGATCGATATGTAAAAGAATTCACATAAACTACATGCAGCAAGACAGATTAATGGAATGGGTTGAAAAGATGAGAGAGCTAGCTAGCAGTGAGCCCAAGCCATAGGTCGAACAGCATGTAATTAATATAAGTGGCTGAGTCATTTTAGGGGGCTAGGCAGTGGTGGGTGGGTCCGGATCTTGGGGCGGGGCCAGAAACTTGTACTCCATAGAAAGCTGTTTTGGTTTTTGCCAGATGGTTGTGGCTCACGTGCTTGGGAGGCAGAGGCAGGCAAATCTCTGAGTTCAAGGCCAGCCTGGTCTCAGATTGAATTCCAGCACAGCCAGAGCTACCCAAAAAACCCTGTCTTGAAAAACTTAATAAATAGATAGATAGATAGATAGATAGATAGATAGATAGATAGATAGATAAGCAAGCAAGCTGTTTTTTCCACTATTACTCCTCCCAAAGGCCTTTTATTACATTTTACATCAGTAGAAAAAGGGTCTCAGGATTTTTCCCTCCTGAGTTTCTGTCTTGCTTCTTCTCGGTCCATGACACCAGCTAAGGTCGCCCACCCCACACTTGCTCAGCCCACACTAGCTGTAGCATCCAGGATGACCACGAAGGGGTTCTGGCTATCAGAGTCACAGCGACCACATACAGATGGAGCTGTCACCTCACCTAACCCCTTGCCTGCCTGGCATCATCCTCCAGTCTGAGGCTCTGTCCCCATCTCCAGCCTCTTCCCAGTGTCTGTGAAGGTGACTTTCTTAGGGACCTCGCAGAAGTGCAGTCACTTCCTCCTCAGGCTCCGTTCAAGCTGTAGGATGTTTCAGAACTGTCTTTCCCTTTGAGAGAGGGCTGTTATGTGTACACCTGTGTTTGCTTATGCTGAATTGTTTCCACCTCTGTGTTCTTCTGAAGAATGCTGCTCTAGAGTCACACCCCAGGCTTTGGAGAGTCTGTTGAATGTTTCCTGTTCAAAAAGCCCCAAGCCAGCTCAGAGCCCGAGGCAAAGCCTCTGCTGCAGGCTGTGCAGGGCTGAAGGGAGGTCATGCTCAGAAGAAGAAGCTGAGGTGAATAGGGGCAGGGGGACAGGAAGCCAGTCTGAGGGCCAGGCTTTCCCAGACAGAGTTGTCCCGTCTGATCTGTGAGACAAGGCCTGAGCTCGGGACTGTTCACGAAGCTCTGACACAGAACTGGACGTGGCCAAGCGGGAGTGCCTACTGGGCCCTAGCAGAGCATGGCTGAAGCAAGTGTCTTACTCCTTCAGAGAAGAGTGAGCAGCTTATGTGTGTTGTCAGCATGAGGGAGGAAAGGGCACTGAAGAAGATTCCTAACGGAGGAATTTGGTGACCTTTCCCATGGCGCTCAATAAAAAACTAGGGGGCCGGGCTGGAGAGATGGCTCAGCGGTTGAGAGCACTGACTGCTCTCCCGGAGGCCTGGGGTTCGATTCCCAGCACCCACATGGCAGCTCACAACGGTCTGTACTTCCAGGCAAAACACCAAGGCAAATAAATAAATAAATAAGTTAAAAAAAAAAACCCTAGGGGTCCGTGTTCTGGCAGGAATGGGTCTTAGAAGCCCTCTCTGCCTCATCTGTTGGCCTCCTAGTGCTAATATTAATTCATCTAGTGAGGAACTTTCCCTCTGGTGGAGATCATATTCTAGGTAACACACTTCCAAGCTGCATAACTGTGTTTTGTTTTTAGAGATTGTGTGTTTCTTGCTCCTCGTGAGAGCTTGTGATAAATACTGTCAGCCGCAAGCTGTCAAGATCTGGAGTTCCAAGACCAGGGTGGATTGGCAGTAATTTGATGACACAATGCTTGAGTGTGCAAGGCCTTGGGTTCCATCCCTGGCAGCTGACGAAAGAAAGAAAGAGAAAGGAAGAAAGAAAGAAAGTCAGGAGAGCAGTATATGGGCTTTCAGCTAAGATCCCTGAGTTCTGCACTCAAGAGTTATCACTCTGAAGCCACCCAGCAAACCCAAGCCATGCCAGCCCCAAGGAACCATGGACTTCCTGTGAGTTGGTGACAAAGAAGGCTGTGTGGGGTTGGGGATGTGAACCTGTAACTAGAAGAGCAGCCCAAGGGCAAGAGGATGTTGGTGTCATCCATCCGGCTGTTATCCTGTTTCTCAGCCTGGGACTGTTGGAAAACCCTTATCATTAGGATCTGGAAGATGGTAGACACACACAGATGATGCCCAGGGCTAAGAGGCTCTCCTTGAGGTCTAGATGTTGACATGGGCAAAGATGAGGCCACTAGCACTCATTAGGCAATGCTGGACACTGAAGAGCATGAGATGAGAAGCTCCTGAGGTGGGAGAGCTGTTCCACTGCTTCCTGGGGCTCTCATCAGAACTTGGGGACTCTTCCAGAGACCTCCCATCGTTTTCCGGCTCACTGCATCATGTGTTGTATGGACTTTGTTGTGTACATTCTGGAGAATGGCCTACAGCAATGGTACTGAGGAATCTGAGTGAATTTATTTATTTATTTATTTTTCAAATTTGTCCTTTTGTCTGATTTTTTTTAACTTTATTTATTTATTTATTTATTTGCCTTGGTGTTTGCCTGGAACTGGAACTACAGACAGTTGTTAGCTGCCATGTGGGTGCTGGGAATCGAACCCGGGTCCTCTGGAAGAGCAGATGGTGCTCTTAACCGCTGAACCATCTCTCCAGCCCCCCTGAGTGAATTTATTAAGTGTATAACAAGATAAAGGGAAGAGAAAATAGCAAGTAGAGCGGTATAACAAACCAACGGCAACACAGCAGATCTGGCACTCAGTGTCTAGCGGGCCAGCGCAAACAAAAGGGGACACCATCAAACCAGGGCTCATAGACACGGGCTGAACTGACTGGAGGGCATGTTGAGGCCGGCAGCTGGAGTTCCTGAGTTCCCAATCGGGAGAGTGCAGTGAGCAGTGGCCCCCAGGAGGACGTCCAAGTAAAAGAGCGAGCAGCAGTGACAGCCAGAGATGACATCAAGTTGAAACTCACAAAGGATTGGAGGAGACAGAAGCAGAGCGGAGGACAGCAGATGGAGTTCTCAGCTGAGCGCTCTGTGCACAGCTCTTTATGGCTGAACTCCTGGCTTCCTATGTATACAGTGTTCTGCCCGCATTCCTACAGGGCATACAGCCCCGTCCCTAAAGTCACAGCACAAGCCTTGGAGCCAGAGAGCTTCTGAGCCACAGCCCTCTTGGCCGATTTTCAGATGTGTCTCACTTTTCTGTTGCTGTGGTAAAACACCATGACCAAACACAATGTGGGGAGGAACAGATTTATTTCATCTTACAGTGTATAATCCATTCTCCAGGAAAGTCAAGGCCAAGCTTATGTAGAGGCCATGGAGGAACAGTGTTCACTGACTTATGCTCCATGGCTTGCTTTCTTTTTATTTATTTATGTTATGTGAATTGGTGTTTTACCTGTATGTATAACTGTCTAAGGGTGTCAGATCTTGGAATTACAGACAGTTGTGAGCCACCATGCGGATGCTGGGAATCGAACTCAGGTCCTCCAGAAGAACAGTCAGTGCTCTCAACTGCTGAGTCATCTCTGCGGGCCCCTTCCGTTTGCTTTCTTTTTTTTTTTTTTTTTTTTTTTTTTTTTAAAAAAAAAAACTTTATTTATTTGCCTTGGTGTTTGCCTGGAACTGGGAACTGGAACTACAGACAGTTGTAAGCTGCCATGTGGGTGCTGGGAATTGAACCCGGGTTCTCTGGAAGAACAGTCAGTGCTCTTAACCGCTGAGCCATCTCTTCAGCCGTTGGCTTTCTTATAGCACCCAGGACCACTTGCCCAGGGGTGGCCCCACCCACAGTGGGCAGGCCCTCCCTGTCAATCACTAGTACAGACAGTACCCACAGACTCACCTATAATCCAGTCTTATTTTCTCAACTGACTCTAGGCCAAACTCTGTGTCAAGCTGACATTACAACCAACCAGCTTAGACAGAACTTCCCAGTGACCAACTTCTACCTGGACTTTGTTTCTTTGTAAAGTACTTTGAAGTGTAACATTTTGCTTTGTTTTAAGAATTATATTTATTTGCTTATTTATTGTGGGGAGTCTAGAGTATGTGTGGGGGTCAGAGGATAACTTCCCAGAGTCAGCTCTCTCCTGCCTCCGTGTAGGTGCTGGGGATGTCGGGCTTGGAGCAACTAACTGCTCCCCGGCTTTGGGTTTGCTCTCTCTTTCAGAACCACATGTCACCCACTTTTACTCTGTCATCTCCCATCAGGAACAGGGTTCTCTATCTCCTTGTCCATCTCTACCTTGCTATTTGGCAAGAGTTCTGAGTCATGGTTTTTAGGGTGTCTCTCACGTGGGGTTGCATGGCTTTATTTTGCAGGAATGGACCGAGGCTCAGAAGCTGTGGCAGGACTCCTATGAAGGATGTGTATCCTTCCCAGCTCCTCACACCAGGGCAAGTGAAGTCAGTGTATCTCAGATATGACTCCACTTTGATCTACTCCATAAGGGGCCTTTTCCTATAAAATGACTCTGCTTCCTGCTGTACCTTTGATTATCTTGTGGGTAGACAGCGAGCTTATAAATATATCCTTTCTAATCAAGGTATTCATGACAATGGTTAATATGTCGTGGCTAATTACATTTACTATATGCCTTATATTTATTATTATTATGTATAATGATGATAGCTGAGAGAAATTCTTCATATATTGCCCAGGCTGACCTGTTCCAGATTCTCCTGCCTGTATCTTCCAAGTGCTGATTGCTAGCATGTACTGCCACACTCAGATCAAAACGAAAACTTAAAAACGCTCTATATATCCAAGGAAAGCTATACCATAATAAAGCATATTTGTTTGATAGTAAGTGGCTTATTCTTAAAATGTGACTATAGCTGGTGGGAGACCTGTGACCAGCCCATAGACTGAAGGGTTTAGAGTAAGGTGACAGTTGGCAGCCAGGGCCACCCAGATTTCCTCATCAAGCGAGACAATGGGGCCTAGCCAGAGCCTTCCAGGATGGAAGCAGAAAAGCAGCTCTGCATATAGAGAAGGCCACTGATAGCCTTCAGAATGGGCAGGTCATATAAAACCTTTTCAGTCCATAAAGTTATCCTGGTTAAAAGAGCTGTGTGCTCCAAAGGAAATCTCTCTCTCTCTCTCTCTCTCTCTCTCTCTCTCTCTCTCTCTCTCTCTCTCCTCTCTCTCTCTTCCTCTTCTTTTAAAGAAAGAATAGTTAGCTGTTCAAGATTGGTCATTTACCATTTGTTTGGAAGGCAAACAGCCATCAGATGCATGTTTCTTAGCAGGAAGTGAAAAGTAACAAAACACTGGGAATTTGTACTTTCAAGAGAAAGGTGATTTGTTGTTTTTTCAAGTAACAAAGAAAATCAACATCTTTTGGAAGGAAATTTGAGGGAACCTTCTGGAGACAGATGGACTAAAATTTTATTGTGGCCCAGAATAGCTTAAGTTATTATCAAAATGCTCCTGGCTACATGTTTTTGTTTTTGTTTTTGTTTTTGTTTTTTTTAAAAATAGGCACTAAAGGCTGGAGAAATGGCTTCATGGGAAATGTAGTCGCAAGTGAAGGATCCCACAAGGGAAGGAAGAGGAGGAGGAGGCCATACCATATAGGGCAGGAGCAGAGTGGGGCTGACCCAGCCTCTACAAAGCCTGGACAGATGTAGACAGAGAAAACAGACTGGCCCTATGACGTCTTTCATCCAGACTCTTGGAATGCTCTGGGTTTTGAGGTATGGCATCACGTAGTTCAGGCTGATCTTGAACTTGCTATGCAATGGAGGATGGCCTTGAGCCTCCATCGCTCCTGACCCTACTGCCTCAAGACCTGGTTAGTAGGCAGGCACTGTACCGACAGAACCACATACCAACTGCTTAGGTAACTTAAGTGTGTGCTGGGTCAGGAGAGCCTGCCACTGCACTTTTTGGGTATGTGCGGTGAGATCTTTGCTGAAATGAAGGTTCAGATGCTATCAGGCTGGGGAGCAGGGTGGATTTTGTCCTGTGTTGTCTCACAATGATGGGTGGCTGGTCGAATCTACACAGCAATAGTTAGGTCTAGTATTTAGTTCAGGAAGCCTGAGAATGAGAAAAGTTACGAAACACAGTGTTGGTTTAAAAACAAAGGATTTGCCAGGCTGCAAATCAGATCCTGCCTCTTTCTCCTATCATTGTGACTCAGAGGAAATTGTCTTCAGGGGCTCCATGGGCTGGGCTGAAGTGGACTTTCCCCTACTTGGAGCTGGTATGGTAAAGTCCTCTGAATCCTTCCAGGAACATTTGTTAATGGTCTCATGTGTGCCATGGCCACCGGATACAGACAGAGGGATTTTTATAATCAGAACTGGAGAGAATAGTCCCTCACATGAGTGAACATGCTGTCCTGTCAGCAGAGCCTCCCGGAGAAGGGAACCATTTCTACCTGCTTTGCATTGGCTCTTTCCTCACCAGGGGGAGTACTTTCAATTTTGGGGCCATGGACTAGGGAACCCAATGGCAGCATGCCTTCTGTTCCATCCCCTGTACCATGTGAATCAGGTGTGACCTCAGCATGCAGGAGGGTCAAAAGTTAAAGGTCAGACTGGAGAGCTGGCTCAGAGGTTAAGAGCACTGGCTGCTCTTCCAGAGGCCCTGAGTTCGATTTCCAGCAACCACATGGTGGCTCACAACCATCTGTAATGAGACCTGGTGCTCACTTCTGGTCTTCAAGCATACATAGTAAATAAATAAAATTTATATATTAAAAAAAAAGTTAAAGGTCGTCCTCAACCATATACTAAATTTGAGGTCAACTTGAGTGACAGATCTATTCCACATCCCCAAAAGAACTTTATGGTATGTGGCTCCAGAGAACTAGAGGATCCCCAGGCAAGGGTGGGGCACACAGGCTGGCTGATGGGGGCATGCTGTGCTCCCTCCAGCCTTATGCAGCCAAGAACTCTTGGCTGCACCCACAAGCCTATGAGCTGGGGCCAGTCTCCATGTTACTCTCGTTCTGCTAGACTGTCCTCTGAAGAAGCAGGAGAGGGGCATCCTTGGAGGAGGTTGGCGGGGCTGAGAGAGAGGCTTCTCTGAGTAGCTTTTATTGCCTTTGTCCGCTTATTAGTAAGGAACCTCCTCGTGCAAGCATTTAAAGCTCAGATGGAACCACTCACTCTGAGGCCCGAGAGGCTCTCCAACTGTGAGGACCCGAGTTCAGGTCCCAGGATCCAGTAACAAGCTGGGTGTGGCTTCATGCATGCCTGTAATTCCAATGCTGTGGGGGACACAGTTGGGAGAACTTGCTGGCTGCCAGCTTCACTAAATAAAGGCAAGCTCTGGCTTTAGGGAGAGACCTTGCTTCATAGGAGTAAGATCAAGAAGAGAGAAGAGGGTGCTTCTGTCTCCTGCCCTCCACACATGCACCCTCTGATGCATCACACAAACACTCCACACTCACACACTCCACACTCACACACTCCACACTCACACACACACTCCACACTCACACATACACTCCACACACTCATACACACACACTCCACATTCACATACACACTCCACACACACACACACTCCAGACACACACACACATTCCACACTCACACTCCACACACATTCCACACTCACACACACACTCACACACTCCACACTCACACACTCCATACTCACATATACTCAACATACACTCATACACACTCCACACTCAGACACTCCACACACATTCCACACACACTCCACACTCACATTCACATACACTCAACACACACTCATACACACACACTCCACACTCACACACTCCACACTCACACATACACTCCACACACACTTCACACTCACCCACATTCCACACATACTCCACACTCACATACTCCACACTCACACACACTCTACACTCACACACACACTCCACACACACCCCACACTCCACACTCACACACACACTCCACACACTCCACACACACTCCACACACACTCCACACTCACACACACACTCCACACACTCCACACTCACACACTCCACACTCACACACACTCCACACTCACACTTACATACTCCACACACACTCCAGACATACACACACTCACACACACACTCCACACTCACATACTCCACACTCACACACACACACACACACACATACACATTCCACACTCGCACAGAATTTGAAAAACAAGTAGAATCACTCACTCTGGGGGATTTCCAGCCTGCTCTGTATTAAACCATGACCAAGAAGTCCTGCCAAGGACAAGCCACATGCTTGAGTTTTACCACATAAAAAATTAATTTCAGGCAAAAAGCCATGCTGTTCTTTCCAAGACACAACTGTGTGGTACTGTGTGAGTCTCTGGGTCTTCGATGGAGACCAGGACAGTGGTGGCAGTTGGTGAACTGGTATCTGATCTGAGGTCTGTCCAGGAAAGCACCTGGACTCTCCTGCTGGAAGTCACCCAAAAGTATGCCTCAAAGTCTATTCAAGACCTTTCCAGGGAATAAACCTGCTCCAGTGATGTCTCGGTGGAGGGGCTAAGGGTTGAGGGTAGGAGCATACCCCTGGGCTGATGTCCTTGATCCTTAGGGCACACAGGGTTGTACAAATAGGAATCTTCAGGGCAGAGGGGACCCTGGAGAGAGTTTTGCTGTAGCCAGGCACATCACGCTGCCCACCTAGGTTTGAAGTGATTTAATCATGCCAAGTTGACAACAATCTGTTAGAGTTAGTCCTCTTTGTCAGCTTGAGGGGTTTCAGAATAATATAGAAGACAAACTTCTGAGCCAGTGAGAGGCTGTTTCCAAGGATGTCTCACCCTGAATATGGGCAGCAGCATCCTATGGGCTGGGATCCCAAACTGAAGGAGATGGGGGATGGGGATGGGAGTGAAGCATCAACATCTGCCTCTGTGCTGAGCATAGACCCTGCCCTGTCTCTCTCTGCATCAGCCATGCACCAGAAGGGGCCCTGTCCCTGAAACAAGCCAAAACGCACCTTCCTTCCTTAAGCTGCTTTTCGTTGGGTATTTGGTTACAGTAATGAGAAGTAACGAATACTGTGGCTGAGACCAAGAGACTTTTAGAGATGCTGAAAGGGGGCAGGGTGGCAGAGGTCTGTCTGCAAGGCCGGCAGGAGCCCCCAACTATTGTCACAGTGGTGGCAACAGAAGGTTGGAGAAATGTAGGAAAGCAAAGCTTCTTTAGCTTGAAGACCTGGGGTCTGACCTGCCTCAGGGATACAGCGGGGAACAATATGGGCAAAGGGAAGTCCCAGGCTCTGTGCATAAACAACCCAAAGCTAGCTGACCTTCGAACTGAGCCCTCTTGGAGATGACAAACAAGTCAGCTAAGAACAGAGGTGCTGGAGAGAAGACCCAATGGTTAGAGCACAGGTATCTCTTCCCGGGGTCACAGCTTCAGTTCTGTGCACCCACATGGTGGCTGACAACCTAATGTAACTCCATTCCCAATGCATCCAGTGTTCCCTTCTGGCCTCCAAAGGTATCAGGCTTGCATGTGGTGCACAGGCCTACAGGGAGGCAAAACATGGAAAATAAAAATAACAAAAGAAAAGGAACAGGAGCCAGGTGGTGCTGGCACATATCTTTAATCCCAGCACTCGGGAGGCAGAGGCAGGCAGATCTCTGAGTTTGAGGCCAGCCTGGTCTACAGAGTGAGTTTCAGGACAGCCAGGACTATATTTTACACAGAGAAACCCTGTCTCCAAAAATAAAATAAGAAAGGAACAGAAGTTCTGAGTGGAGACTAAATAGGCATTCTGGAAACTGAGTTTGCAGTTTGATTTTAACAAGGTTAAAATGTAAATTGGAAAACTCCAACACTCTTCAGGAAAATAGAATAGAATCCTAGCTTTTCACAACAAAGTACTCACAACATCCAGTACAACATCTGTGATTTTCATGGGCAGGCAACTTGCCACCCAGGAGGATGTCTGGCCAATTCTGACAACAGTTTTAAAATTAATTATTGGTGTGTGTGTGTGTGTGTGCCTGTGTGTGTCTATGTGTTTGTGTCTGACCACATGTGCGAAGGAGCCCAAAGAGGCCAGAAGACACTGAATCCCCTGCAGCTGCAGCTACAGATTTAGGAACTCCCACTGAAGTAGGTCCTTTACAAGGGCTACTAACCACTGAGCCATCTCTCCAGCCCCAGGAGACCCTTTGATGGTCGCAGCTATGTGTTGCTTCTGTTATATGTCACAGACAGGTCAGGAACATGGATAGAAACCTATAATAAAGATAGGCCAGATGCCCCTCCCATGAGAATTATTTCATGCAAAACTGGCAAAATGGCTCAGTAAGAAAAGATCCTTGTGTCATGAGTTTGACAACCTGTGTTCAGTCCCCTGAACCCACATAAGAAGTTAGGATGTAAGGAATCCTGGTACATGGTAGCTACCCGGTAAACATGGCACCATCAGAACATGCCTCATGTGGAGGGTGTGCACCTTTCATCCATATGCATGACCAGGTGTGGCCAACACACACACACACACACACACACACTAGCTGAGCACACCCCTTTCATCCATATGCATGTTCAGGCATGGCTATGTAAACCTGCTCCTTTAAAGGGGTATGTCACAAGAGGCCGGTTCTTTTTCTCTTCCCTCTGCATCTGTCCCTAACCCTTCTTAAATAAACTCTGTCGTGGGTTATTGGTAATGTGGTTTATTCCCCACTTGCATTAACAGCACAGGTGTCATGCTGCACATCTGTAAGCTCACCATCCCTCCAGAGATGGAAAGGAGAATGGACAAAAGCCAGCAGCAAGTCGGACCTTTCTCCAACAAGGTGCAAGGAGAGAAACTGACCCCTAAAACTTATTCATTATTTGATTTCCACCCAGAAACTGCTCTTTCCTCCCAGGTGAGACCTATCACCATCCAGACTCTCCAGAATTGCGGTCACCTGAGCCGCAGTTTGAGGTGACTCATAGCCTACACCTAGAGAGAGCTCAATAGCCATCTGTCTGTGTCTACTGTCCTTCACAGAAGCAGTTCTGAGGATGTAGAGATAGCTGACTCCCTGGGGTCTCCATTCCTGGTTTGCCCAGAAACTTCAATTAAGCATGAGAACTAGAATTCAGACCCCAGCACCCATCTATATGCCAGGCTGCAGGGCGGCTCTTCTGTGATCCAGTGCTCAGGAGATGGAGACAGGGTCCCCAAACACACGACTACCCAAACTGTCAATCCCTGGGCTCAAGTGAGAAACATTGACTTGAGAAAAGAGGTGAAGAGTGATAAATAAGGTAGCCAGTGTCAACCGCTGGCCTCCACATGGGAACACAAATACACACACACACATGTGCATTATACACAAACACACACACAGAGTCTGCAGGTAGTAAGACAGACTTCCTCCATACTGTGTGTCTTAGTTACTTTTTGATCTCTGTGATGAAACACCATGAGCAGGACAACTTACAAAAGAGAGGGAGTTTGTTTGGGACTCACAGTCTCAGAGGGTTGGGGCTCATGATGGTAGAGCAGGGACATGTATCAGGCGGCTGGATCAGCGCTGGAGAACTCAGAAAATCAAAGAGATAAGCAGGAACGATTGGAAACCTAAATGATATAAACCTGGTGATATAAAGCTTATTTCAGCAAGTTCACTGTCTTTCCGTCTCTCTCTTTAAGACAGGGTTTCTCTGTGTAGTCTTGGCTGTCCTGGAACTCTGTAGACCAGGCTGCCCTCAAACTCACAGTACCTCTGCTTCCCAAGTGCTGAGATTAAAGGCGTGTACCAGGAGCACCTGGCAAGCTCACACTTCCTAATCATCTCCAAACAACCACACTGGGGACTGTTTTATTTACCTTTCTATTTCTGGGAAGAGACACCATAACTAGGGCAACTTATAAAAGAAAGCATTTAATTGCAACAGACAGGCAGGCATGGTACTGGGACAATAAATAGCTTAGAGTTTATGTCTGACCAATAAGCAGGAGGCTGAAAGGGAGACAGAGACAGAGGGACAGAGTTAGAGACAGAGAGGCAGAGGCAGAGACAGAAAGGCAGAGACAGAGAGACAGGCCCAGACAGAGTCAGAGACAGAGAGGCAGAGACAGAGAGACAGAGTCAGAGACAGAGACAGAGAGACAGGCAGAGACAGAGGCAGAGACAAAGAGATAGAGTCAGAGACAGAGACAGAGAGCACTAACTGGGATAGTTTGGGCTTTGGGATTTCATTGACACATCTCTTCCAACAAGGCCACACTTCCAAATTCTTTCCTAACATTCCATCAGCTACAGGAGCCATTGTCTATAAACGAGCACAGGGACCAAGTATTCAAATGCTCAAGACATCTCATTCAGACAGTCGATGGCAGCAGGTCTGCATATATCAAAGACTGACCTCCCTCTTGTGCAAGGAGATTTTGTAACAGGTGGCATTAACTGCAGCATCTGGTCTTTGTGGTTCTTTAGGCTGCTCTCCCTCCCCATGACCTATCAGTTCTGGTCCAGGTATTTCCTCTTGCAAATTCTGCTAAGCAGTGGTGTCCCTGCCTCACTCAGGTCCACAGCAGCTGATGCCATAGCAGGAGGCAGCTGTTACTGGCTCTTCTCCCAGTCACTTTGTTTCTCTGCTCACCGCCCACAGGGCTTCCCTACTGTGCTCTAACTGAGCAAAGGAGGTTTACCGAGACCCACAGATGCTGCTTCATGCACCCAAGGGGCACTTTGGGTGGTGGAGTCTCCACTGCTTACTCCTCAGTGGCCAGCTTTCTTTGCCTACCTCTAACCATCTTTTCAGCTCTGTCGTCATTGCCCAGACTTAGTGAGAGCCTGTGGGTATCTGGGCACCTCCAGCTTTCCCTGATCCAGAGCAGGAAACCAGAGACTTGGGAGCCAAAGTGGGGATGTGTGGATTGTGGAGCAGAGCTCAGGGTTCCTTCATGTATATTTTTACAGTTCGAGTAATCAGCACCCCGGTTCCTAAAAGGGACTTTCAATGTGTGTGTGTGTGTATATTTACTGATTTTCTACTCATAGATGTGTATTTTTTGTTTGTTTGATTTTTAGTTGTTGTTCCTTTTATCTTTTTAGCTAACTTTCAGAGAAATGTGTTTCATATAGCATTTTCATACTTAAGTGTCTTTATATCAAAACAAAGTTCTTTGCTTCCCATGGAGCAGAGTCAAGTAGATGTTTTTTGGTAGACCTGTGTGAGATCTCTGAGTTCCCATAGGTGGTATCCAAGTGATCGCAGTCATCGTGAGGAATTCAGCAGTCAGCATGGTCAGCTGACTTACTCACACCTGTGTGCCGAGATTCAGACTCACGGAGCTCCACCCAGTGCTTAGCCTCCATCAGTTGCTGGGTGGAGGTTCTTTGATGTCAATTAGGGTGGTCATCAATTTGATTACAGGAGCAGGCCAGTTTAGGCACCTTCTCCACTGTTGCTTGTACTCTTAGCTGGGGTCATGTCTGGGATTCTTGGGTATCTCCGTGGCACCAGGTTTCTCCCTAATCTCAAAATGGCTCCCTCTATATGATATCTATTTCCTAGTTCTCTCCCCACCCCTCTCATGACTCCTGAACCATCCCTCCCATGCTCCCAATTTACTCAGGAGATCTTATCCCAGTCCAATTGAAGAGAGGGAGGAGGGTTATATGAGCAAAGGGGTCAATATCATAACGGGGAAACCCATAGAGACAGCTGACTCGGGACTGACAGCTGGGGAACCTGTGCGGGACTGAGCTAGGCCCTCTGAATGTGAATGACAGTTGTGTGGCTTGGGCAGGTTGTGTGGCTTGGGCAGGTTGTGGGGCCATGTATAGGCTTTTTGAAGCCCGTTCATTCCCTACAGAGGAACACCTTGCTCAGCCTTGATACTAGGGAGAGGGCCTTTGTCCTGCCTCAGCTTGATATGCCATACTGTATTGACTTCCCCTGGGAGTCTTTATCCTCTCTGAGGAGTGGATGGGGGTGAGGGGGTTGAGGAAGCCTGGGGGTAGCTGGGAAGAGAGGAGGAAGGGGGTGGTGGGTATGTAAGAAACACTTTTTTTTTTTTCTTAAAAACTTTATTTATTTATTTGCCTTGGTGTTTGCCTGGAACTGGAACTACAGACAGTTGTTAGCTGCCATGTGGGTGCTGGGAATCGAACCCGGGTCCTCTGGAAGAGCAGACGGTGCTCTTAACCGCTGAGCTATCTCTCCAGCCCCCAAGAAACACTTCTAAATAAACAAATGTTTAAAGAAATAGAAATGCGTCAATAAATCAGTTCTACTTGTGGAATAAAACAAAACAAAGACTGAGAGGACCGTGTTACTGCTGAGGGACACGGTTCCCACTCCTAGAGGTCTTCTTTCAACCACAAGGGCAGCAGCTTCTAGATGCTGCGTGAGGTGAAGGCTGGAGGGAATTTCTGTCATACAGTCCAGATGGCATCGGAATGCCCCTGTGGCTATGGGAGGGGCACCCAACTCTTCAGGGAGTCACAAAGCCTCTGATGGGGGCCTGAGGCTGCCTCTAAAGGTTCCTAGTTGACCCTGATGGCCTCTGCACATTGGTAGTATAACACTCTGAGAGACCAGAGTCATTGCTAAGGTTAGGTTTATCCTAACAAGTTGAGACCACAAGTTTGTACCACACACACAAACACACACACACACACACACCACACATATACCACACACCACACATGCACCACACATATACCACACATACACACACACCACACATACACATCACATACACACCACACATACACACACACCACACACACACACACATGCACACACCACACACACACACTACACACACACACACACCATACACACACCACACACCACACATATACCACACACCACACACCCCACATACACCACACATATACCACACATACACACACACCACACACACACATCACATACACACCACATACACACACACACCACACACACACACACACCACACACACCACACACACACCACACATACACCACACACACACATACATCACATACACACACACCATACACACACACCACACACACACACACACACACACACACACACACATATCCCAGCAACACCAGAACCAGCCGGGTCATGCCTGTAGCAGCCTTCCCTACTTCCTGTGAATCAAGGGTTTGTAAAGGGATCCCAAGACCAGTAGGAAAGGACAATACTTATTTCTTATTCCATGTTATCTTCTTAGGCTGTGAAGTGAGATTATGGATATGAAAGAATATTCAGAATCTATACACAGTCTCAGGAAAAGGACTGGCCGATCTCCCCTCTCCCTCTGAATGTCCACCCCAGGTCCCATTGCCGTCCCAATAGAGACCCCACAGCTGTTGTTACTCTTGTTATGAGGCCATTCCTCTGCTTTTCCTTGGAGTTTTGTCCCATGTTGTTAGGTTTTGTTGTTCTGGATGCTTGGACAAACAGCAGCTCATCTTCAAAACGTGTCTTTTTGCATCCTGTCAGCTGACAGAGCCTCATTCCATTCACTGGAGCAGAGGACAGCTAAGTTTGCTGACACCGTGGCTTCCTACAGAGAGGAGCCTGTATGGCCCGCAGCTCTTCACAGTCCTCTGGTGTGGATGCTCTTATCTACAGTCTTGCTTCTGTAGCTCAGAATTTCCCAGGAGTGTAAAAAGGTTCTGAGCTGTAGGAGGCTGTGTCTGTGTCTGTGTCTGACAGATGGACCCTTGTCTGTCCATGGTTCCATCCTCCCTGGGATGGAAGAAGAGAAAATGGTCTTCTTGTTTCTGTATTACATTCCAGCAGTGTTTGGGCTCCACTTGCTTCTCAGGTATGAAATGGTGGCTGACTGGAGTTCCATATTCTGCCACTATTAACCCAGTTGAGACCTTCATGTCTTACGAGCCATTTGTGATTCCTTCCTTCAACTGCCTGACAGTGATTGTTGGGCGCTTTTGGCTTATTTTGTTGATTTCCATGAATTCTTCACATATTCTAAACAATCTTTTCTAGGCCAGTATGCTGCCAGCAGTGCCCTGCTTCCTGACCTGTTTGTCAAATGACAATGTCATTTGGTCGAACAGTTGTTCTGAATTCTGGTGTAGCTGAAATATATCAATTCTTCCAAGATGGGTGCCTGTCTTCAGACCCACCCAGCCTGCTGTGGTGGGGGAGGCAGAACCTCATGGCAACTGGAGTATCTGTTGGGACTCTTCACATTGGTGGATCGAGCTGCTGAGAGAATGAACCAGGAGCAACACCAGGCTATAACCTCAAAGGCCAGCCAGGCCTCAAAAAACCTAAACCAGCGCCCCTAGATGGGAGCAAGTATTCAAACACATCAGCTCTGGAGGATGATGTCCCAGGTTCAAACCACAACAAGATCCAAGGTTATTTTTTCCAGTTACTGTCCACAGATCTGTACATTGTTTACTTACATGCAGACTTACATGGTATATTAAAACACATCTGATTCAGGATAAGACCAGGCTGCTCTGGGCTCTGGTTTCTCCCATAGTAACAGCTTCATCCACAAACTCAGGCATCCTGCTCTTACCTTAGCCTTCAGGGACACATTCCCCAGCCTTGGTCATCTTCGCTATGGCTTTAGTTTTCATAATAAGATCCCATTGTGACTTAGATGAGATTGAACTGAGTCTATAAGTGTTCTATGTTATTTTTTTTAAAGGCTTATTTGCACATGTATTTATTTGCTTGGATGAGTTTTGTGCACCCATGTGCGCACGTGCAGAAGCTCACAGAGGCCAGAAGAGGGCATTGGCTTCCCTAGAATGGGAATCATAGGTGTTATCCCTTGATTATTATGTGGGTGAGTTATCGTGTGGGAGCTAGGAACAGAATTTCTCAGCCATCTCTCTAGCCACTCATTACTGTCTTCTGTCATTATTGTCTTAATGACCTTTTCTTATTTATTTATTTGTTTGTTTGTCTGTTTGTTTGTTTATTATGTACACAGAAGAGGGTACCAGATGTCATTACAGATGGTTGTGAGCCACCATGTGGTTGCTGGGAATTGAACTCAGGACCTCTGGAAGATCAGTCAGTGCTCTTAACCTCTGCGCCATCTCTCCAGCCCCTTTAATGACCTTTTTCTTACTCAAAACAAAACAAAGTTACAAAATAGAGGAGGAGGAAACACAGGAAACAGCCACCTGCAGATGGAGTGCTGCATGAGTGAGTGTCTTCCTATTCGCTTTCACACTTTATAACTCAGAACTGCGGGGCACCCGTGCACACCCCCCCACACACACACCCCTTCACACTGATGCAGATCCAGTGCTGTGGGGTGCAGGCTGTCTTCACACTGTGTAGCCTCAGCAGTTAGGGTATTTGACTGTGCCCCTAGCAGGCTGAGTCCAGCCTTGCTACATTGAAACTTCCTGGGTGAATGTTATTGCAGGAACAGTAATAGGGACCCATTTACCCTGTCTCAAGGCACATGAGCTTGACTGAGGTATGCCTGCTCGCAGCAGAGATGGAGGTGACAGGCTCTGCCCCCAAAGGAATAACAAAAAGTCAGCACTAATTGCTTTTGTCTTATTTTCCTAGTTAAGTATGCAAAGGAGAAATTCTGATAAAAGGCTATGTCTAAATAAGTTGAAAATAGCTCTTTTGACAAGTGTAAACTAAGCATGCTAGGTGTTAGGAACACAGCGTTTTCTTGTTTAATTGGGAACCATCCTTTTTGCTCCCAGCTGAATGTGGAACAAAGGGAGTCTCCAATAGCAAAGTCCACGTGGATCGTCGTCTGTGCATGGTTGGGCCTGTCAGTCTAATGCAAGCCCATCTGTACAGATGCCAGCTGCAGAGTAAGTGGTCATCTGAGTCACCTGCTTCAGAGAACAGGTGGAGGACCTTATTATAACCCCTCACACCCCCAGCGATTGGGGATTGGCTGTGATGCTGTTAAAGTTTGGCATAGAGCAGTCACTGGCTGTCCCTAACTACCATTCCCGGATTAAGGTTAAGAGCCATCTGATGAAAATACATCCAGTGGCCTTTGTACTGCAAGGATGGTGCTGCTGCCCTCTACTGGCAGAGGAAGACATAGTCAGACCCCAGAGCAAGGACACCAGCCAGCTTCACTGGGGTAGGACCAGCGTCTTGCTGACCCACAGCAGGCTGGGAACACAGGCTATTTGCTAACATCTGAGCCCTGAGGAACACTGACCAGCCTGGTGGCCCTAAAATGACAGTGTTGTTAATGCTTCAAGCTAGATACAGGCAGGATTTGCTTTCCCTTCCCCTCGCCATTTTTTAAAAATATTTATTTATTATGTATACTGTATGCAGAAGAGGGTACCAGATGTCATCATAGATGGTTGTGAGCCAGCATGTGCTTGCTGGAAATTGAACTCAGGACCTCTGGAAGAA
Organism: Sigmodon hispidus; assembly: GCA_004025045.1. Classification (NCBI taxonomy): domain Eukaryota; kingdom Metazoa; phylum Chordata; class Mammalia; order Rodentia; family Cricetidae; genus Sigmodon; species Sigmodon hispidus. Next base: position 28,160 of record PVIH01020699.1, read on the forward strand.
CAGTCAGTGCTCTTAACCACTGAGCCATCTCTTCAGCTCCCCCCCTTGACATTTTAAATCTTTTTCAATGTTTATTTTGCATAGTGTAAGTGCACACCTAAGTGCATGTATAAGTCTGAAGACTTGTTGGAGTTAGTTCTGTCTACCATGTGAGTCCGGGATGTGAAACTCAGGTTGTGAACAAGTGCCTTTACGTACCAAGCCAACTGGATGGCCCATTTTTTTTTTTTTTTTTTTTTTTTTTTTTTTTTTTTTTTTTTTTTTTTTTTTTTTTTTTTTTTTTTTTTTTTTTTTTTTTTTTTTTTTTTTTTTTTTTTTTTTTTTTTTTTTTTTTTTTTTTTTTTTTTTTTTTTTTTTTTTTTTTTTTTTTTTTTTTTTTTTTTAAATTTTTTTTTTAACTTTATTTATTTATTTGCCTTGGTGTTTGCCTGGAACTGTAACTACAGACAGTTGTTAGCTGCCATGTGGGTGCTGGGAGTCGAACCCGGGTCCTCTGGAAGAGCAGCTGGTGCTCTTAACCGCTGACCCATCTCTCCAGCCCCGGCCCATGTTTTAAATCTAGTGAAGTGCTTTACTAGATATGTGTGATTGTTACGATCTGAGATGTACTAATTTGCTCTACTGTGTGTCCATTCTTATTGGACTGTTTGTATTTCTGTGCACTATGGACACCTTTTAAAGATCCATTTTATTTTACTTCATAGACTGTTAACACTTTTAGGAATATATTTGCCGTGTCAATTTGAATTATGTTTATTTCTAATTTGTTTTAATATTATGGGTTACTTTTTATTTGGCAGCATCTAATTTCCCATACTAGCCTCTCAGCCCCTATGTGTAATTACACATGCCATAGATTTCATGTGACATTTTTATACTTGTGTATATATATTTCCCATTACCTATGCTGTCCCCTTACCCTGGCTCCCCTCCTGGTTCCTATCACCCCTTTCATGCCATAGAGAAAGTATCCCACACTTAACCCCTTCAGGTCTGTTTCTCTGAGATCCTGGGCACTGTTTCCATTCAGAAGGGGAGCACGCAGGAATCAGCAACTTCTCTGTTAGTCTCAGCCAACAGCATTTATAAGTGTAGCATGTTTCTGTTTAGTTTTTTTAAAATATAGAATATTACCACGCATCTAAAAATTGTCTCAACCATACACGGCATAAACATGCTTCCTATTGAGGCAGCACCTGGAAATCACCTTCAGTATATCAGTGTTTCACAGGCTGCTCAGAAGGCAGCCCTAGCAAGATGGGAGGCAGCTGCAAGCCCCATGTGCTTCCCGCTCTGGGTACCTTAGATTGGTGGATGTCTGGGCAGTTCATGGTTGCCTCCACCATTGTCATGGTAGATGGTCACAAGCTGACTCCTTAGGTAAAGATGCCTGTACACACATAATAAACAAATGGAGAGCAGGGAAGGAGGGGAGGATGGCGGGGGGGGGGGGGGGGGGGGGGGGGGGGGGGGGGGGGGGGAGGAAGGACAAGGAGAAACATGCCTTTTACGGGAAAACAGGAATGGAGTAGTTCAAGTACTTTCCCCTCAGGTGGTTTTATAACCAGCGGGCATGTTCAGAGAGCTTCCTAGTAGTGGAGTGACACCATATTGTTTTCCCACAGCTCAACTTGCTTCCCATAAGCCACAGGCTCCTGACCTACAACCACCTACTACACTGTGGCACTTCCTCAGTGAGCCAGCCTTTCCCATACTCAGGAGGGGTCCCAGCTACCCTCTGGTGGGGACAGTTAGGCTGTCCTGAGCAGAGGCCAGGCTTCTCTCTTCAGATCTCCTGGGTTTAGGAGGCCATATCCTGACCTGAGCTGTCACATTCAGTACACTTGGCTATCCAATGGTCTAACTTGAGCTTGGGGTAGAATGTCACGGGGTTTACTTGGATCAATCTGCCTTCTCTCCTCACATGGAAGCCTCTCTCTCCCTCAGGGGGGACTTGGCTGAAGCCAAAGGGAACACTGGAGAGCTGGGTCTGTGTCCAAGTCATTTTTCATGAGAATGAGAAACATCTCCACCCAAAGGGTCATGGGCTTGGGTGCAAAGCACTCCCCCCAAGACTGTGTCTCACTGTGTCAACCTTGGTTCTGGTGATTGAGGGAGGGTGCAGGGATAGAACTCGGGGTCTTACAAATACTAAGCCAGCTTTGTATTAGTCACAGCACAATCCTCAGCCTGGTTTTAGATGTTCCATTCCAGTCTCCAGTTTGCTGATAGTGAATTTGCCTAATTTAAGGGGTGAGGGGAGTGTCCCCATGGATTAGCAACTCCAGTAGGCTGTCTGGTTCACTGTTGACTACTCAGCTGTCTTGGCACAGGGGCACTGTTTTGTGTCAACCCTAGCAGACTGCCTCATGATGCAGAGGCCCCTCCCCAAAGGCACCACAGAGAGGGATGGCACCTGACGGCAGCCCCGTCTGTCCATCCAGAGACTTGTCTGCCTAAAACTCATTCCTGTCAGCTTGTCCTTACTAGGTGGACAAGCGCCTACCATGCTCTCAGATGGAGAGCGGACATCCAGCTGCTGGAAGCCGTGTTCTCACTGCACACAGTTGCTTTCCTAAGTGCTCCTTTGCTTTCCCACTGGAAGTCCCTTCCAGCCACTCTGCCAGAACCAGGCAAGAAGGTGGCTCCTGTTTGTGGCCAGCTGTCGGCAGATGGGCTAAATATCTGCAGAGATGACAGCATTGCCTGTCAGATTGGCTACTTATACAAACTGTTCCAACTAACCTTTAATGGTTTTGTAGCTCAAGCTGGCTTTGCACAAGAAGTAATTCCATTGCCTCAGCCTCCTCAATTCTAGGTTGAAGCTTGTAGTACACTGTGGCTTGTGTAAATGCCTCGATACTGTACATCTCCAGATGGACTAAGGGCTTTATGTGACGGTACAGTACTCACTAGCCCACTTAAAGGGAAGTGACTCTCTCTGATCCTGGGACAGACCATTCAAAGTCCTTGAAATGTTAACACACTGAAAGATAAGAATACCGACTCTTAAGGGCGTGACTCCAGTGAGTGACTCCCAGTCTAAGTCGTCTAAAACCAACGCCAACTGGAGTCACCAGGTGTGGAAGTGGTCCTGGGTGGAGTTAGGGAAGGATTAGAAGGATGAATGTAAATACTATCAAGTTCTCAACAAAGTGTGTGTGTGTGTGTTTTTAAAGTAACCTAAGGAGAAAGCTATGTAGACTGTGTTTGAGTGAAATCGATTCTCACTCTTGTTCTGTTTCATGTTGTGACATGGAGGATTGAGAGTGGGACGTTAATTAGGAAATGACTAGTGCTCAGGTCAGCAGACATTGGAGGTACTCAACGGACACCCTGGGAAGATGTACTCAATGTGATTCTCACCTGAACAAGTCACTACTCACGGACAAAACACTAATGCAGACTCCCCTCAGCATCCCAGTGTTCTATCAGGGTCCCTGAGTTCCCCCCCCCCAGCATCCCAGTGTTCTATCAGGGTCCCT
>PVIH01020700.1:0-31647 GCA_004025045.1 Sigmodon hispidus
AGAAACCTCCATATTGTATTCCAAAGTGGCTGAACTAGCTTACAATCCCACCAACAATGGAGGAGTGTTCCCTTTGCTCCGCATCCTCTCCAGCATAGGCTGTCATCTGTGCCTTTTATCTTAGCCAATCTAACAGGTGTTAGGTGGTATCTCAAAGTTGTTTTGATTTGCATTTCTCTGATGGCTAAAGATGAAGAGCCAACTTTTAATATAGTCTAAATGGACTAAATTAGTATTGAGTTTTGAAATAATATGTTTGTCCACCTAGTGTTAAAGTTAAGAGTAATTTGTTGCCATCACATATATAATTTTGTTTTTAAAATGTATTTTTGATTAAAATATAATTGTATCACTCTTGTTCCTCATTTTCCTTTCTTTAGTTTTCCAATTACCCTTCCTCCAAACTCTACCCTTTCTCTGAATTTAATAGCTTCTTTTGCTTTGATTTTTATTGGTGTGTGTGTGTGTGTGTGTGTGTGTGTGTGTGTGTGTAATACATCCCTTGATAAATGCACTTTTTCTGAGGATTTTTTGTCTTAAAGCATTTCTATATTACATAGGGATAATTATACGCAAATGTTCCCTTCCACATTTAACATCAATATTTAAAATAAACAAAATCTCTCTCTTAAAAGGAAAAAAAAAAGGAAATAGTTAAAAGGAAAAGCAAGTGCAGCAATGGAATTTCTAATGGGCCACGAAGCCCATAGGTGCAATGCATAATGGCCTTGGTGTCAGCAGCTCCCAACCCTCTATTCTGATGAATAGAAAAAGCAGGCTCCAAACTGTTTCCCAAAGTGATCCCAAGCAGTGTACGTGGAGCAATAGCTGTAAAATGGTGTCCCAACAGACTTATTCAAACATGCAAATTAACAGCATTGAGAAAGCAATGTGCGGTAATCAGGTCCCATTTAGTATTGTAACATCAGCTGGGACACAATGGCTGTCTGTGTATTCTGTAGACAGTTTGTATTGGTAATAGCCACCACATGAGTAATTAGCACTTTAAACAAGTCAACCATTAAAGCTGTCCTACAACTTAGAAGTGAAAAGCAAAGCTAGAACAAAGAGAAATAAGAAGGAGTCATTAGCCTTGATAACAGGGTCCACCCAAAAGCATATGTTCTCCCCAAAGAGAGCAGATTCCCGGTCTCACCTGAACATGAGATGCTTTGCATTTTATATACTGAAATAACTAACATTTCTTGAGATTTTGTTATCCATGCTTAGTAATTATAGTCTGTCTTTCCCCAATACTCTAATTTCCACTTAAAATATTTAAAGAAATCTTTAATAAGTTAACAAAAAGTCAACTAGTTACTTCTAGACTTCATTCAATTATGCAGTCTGAATAGCTAGCTAATATTTAAGATACAATGGAGTACTACTCAGCAGTAAGAGAAAATGATATCCTAAAATTTGCAGGCAAATAGATGGATTTGGAGAATAGCCTCCTGAGCAAGGTATTACAAACCCAGAAAGAGATGCAGGAGGTGTATTCACTCATTAATGGACTTTAAAAAAAGAAAAAAAAAGAAAAGAAAAGATGTCATTGTATACAAGAGCTCAAGGCTGGAACCTAGCTAAACCACACATTGCTTCACTTCTGCGTTGATGGCCTCCGGCAGGGGTTTGGATAAGGAAGGACTCGTTTTCTTTAAGGGACTGGCCACAGGGAGTTTAATTATGCTCCAGTAACTATATGAGCACCATGAATGGGCTTTTTTGTAAATGGGGAGATCATAAGAGTGTGCATAAAACTGAGAGGACTGATAACTGAGTTTGAAAGGGAGCATGTTGTAAAATCACCAAATATTAAATAAAAAAAGAAAAAACATGTATTCTGATATTCTCCACTGCAAACAAGTGATAGTTACATTGTTTGAGGAATCTATGCTTTCTATTTTAACTGTACATATAGGATTTGGGACATCAGATACAATATTATACAATATACTATTAAAGATACTTAAATTCATTTTGCTTTACTGACAGGGTCCATAATTACAATGTTTGCTAATATCGTGGCTCTTTCCCATGGAAGAGATTGTTTGACATATTTTCTAATTTCTGCTTCATGATGAAGGTATATAGATTTATCATTGCAGAGGAGAAAAAAAACATAATGTAAGTGCTGTACTTTTTGAAAGTAGTTATTCTACCTATTTTCAGGTGTATCCATCAGGGCTAAGTCATTTAAATATCTATTCTTCTACACTAGTATGTTTTTAAATGCTTCATTCTTTCAGTGTCTGTCTTTTAAACCTTTTCAAACCTATGCTTAATTTGGAGCTTCACTGATATTTTAACCTTGCCTTTAGCACTCAGTAACCTTTTTAGGCCAATATGGTCGATGTTACCTTTATTTTTCTCAACTATATATAGATTAGGCAACAAGGGAGAATGTTAATTGCTGAGAGGTTGGGTTCACATCAGTGTGTTAGCAAGGTCAGCACTGTTAGCAGGGTTACAAAATCACCTTGTCTGAAGCTGGGATAAGAATTTGGAAGAGAAGGCATTCCTCAATCTTCAGACTTTCCATAAATGAGATATGAAAGGTTTATAGGCATTTTGCAGTTTCTCCCATATGACTAAAACTTCCACAATGGTTGGATAATCAATTTAAAGGTTATAATTAACCTAGAAGACTTTACGCATGTCAACTATCACAAAAGTATTTAATATATCCTTAAGTTCACTCAAATGTTTAGCATCCTCTAAAAGGCAAGAGATTTAGCTTTGATGATTTCAGTTGAAATACATAACCTCTGAAGACATTTTAGGTGTCTCTACAGAACCACAAGGATGCTTGCTAATTTTAGTTCCTCCAATGTCCTCTTTAGCTTTTGATACACCAGACTAAAAGGAACAGGAGCAGTTTTTACATTATGTTTCTCAGTGTCCTTTAGTTTAAAGATATTTTCTCTTCTTACTTTTAATAATAGTATAAAAGATTTGTATAAATAATATTAAAACAATGGTCTGTTTTAATCATTATGAAAACACAATATACTCCTGTGTTTACACATGCACACACATACACACACACACATACACACATGTATGTATATTTACACGAAGGGAAAGAATATAGAAGTCAGTGACCACGTTGATGAATTCAGTGACTGAGATGAGTTTTAAAAGTTATACTTAGAATAATACTAAAATTATGTAAGAAAAAGCATGGAGCAATATTCCACAAAGAAAAAATGAAAGAAAACAGGGAAGAAATAATTTTTACTTCAGGATACTACTCATGAAGTACAACTTTTAATGTGTATAGTAAAGTATTAGTGAAGAAAATTAAGTTGAACTATTTGGTGTGTGACCCTCTGGGACCTAATTTGACTACTTAGTATTGGTAACAAGCACTATACATGGAGTCATGAACACTTTGCTCTTATACCCTTAAATGGAAGTAAGATTGACAGAAGCATTTTTACAAAATCCTATCAACTTTCAGTTTACTTTTCCTTCACCTCCTTGAACCACCTGCTTAAGGACAAAAGAGAATCTGATATAAAGTGAAGAGCAATTTTCAGTCATTGCAGTTCCTCCAATATGCCCAAGTTTGTTTAGAATGTATATTCAGCTAGAGATGTACACATTTTGCAAATGCCAGGGGGTGAGTGTAGTCTTCAGTAAAACCCAGGGAGAAGATGAGTTTCACTATGTTATTCACTATGTAAAAGTTGTTTGCATTGATAATCTACTGTAAACAGAGTCAATGAATAGATAACTTTTTGATATAATATGTACTGAATATATCATTGTTTCCTATAGTGTCCAGTAGCCATAACTGCCAACAAATTCAACCACTTCATCTATGATTTGTGTTATAAAACTAATTCTCAGATTAATGTTATTTCTAAACAATTGAGAACTTCTTTCCTCTATATAATATCTGATTCAGGAAAATACGTTTTACTTAACAATAATAACACATAAAAATTCTTGCATAGAAATATACTTGTCATCTAATTAATATCATAGTTCCTCAGAATGTCCTATGTTATTATAAGGCTTATTCAGCTAACATGCTCCTCTTAACATTTTTATAAACATTTAGACTGTCTTTCAGGACACATCTCTGTCAATGGACAGCCTGGTTTTCTTTTTTATTATTATTATTATCATTTATTTATTTTTATTATTATGAACAAAGATGTTGCACTTTCTATCCTGTATATCCTTATTCTAGGTCTTTTCCCCCTCCCAACACATCAGGTCATTCTCTCTTCTCCACAACTCCCTATCCTCCTCCCTGCCCTCTCTGTCCTCCCCCTCCCCCAGGCAGAGGGCAAGTGGTTCCAAGGTCCCACTGTCCCAATGTTGCTTAGTTCAGGCTCCACTCCTGGCAGATCCAGTTTTCTCCCCCCAACCTCAAGACCGATACAGGTGTTCCTCTAGGGGGAGTGGGATTCAAGGAGTCAGTCCAAGATGTTTCTGATCACAAGTTGTTCAGTGGTTGTGGTTTGTAGCTTGGGCATGCTTTGCTTTTTTCTTGTTTGTTTGTTTGTTTGTTTGTTTAGAGTCCACTAATGAGTGAGTACATCCCCTGCTTATCTTTCTGGGTTTGTGATACCTTGCTCAGGAGGATAGTCTCCAAATCCATCCATTTGCCTGCAAATTTCAGGATATCATTTTTTCTTACTGCTGAGTAGTACTCCATTGTGTAGATGTACCACAGTTTGTTAATCCATTCTTCATTTGAGGGGCATCTAGGTTGTTTCTAGGTTCTTGCTATTACAAATAACGCTGCTATGAACATAGTTGAGCTAATGCTTTTGGAGTGCGACTATGCATCTTTAGGGTATACACCCAGAAGTGGCATTGCTGAGTCCTTGGGGAGATTGATTCTCAATTTTCTGAGAAATCACCATACTGCATTCCAAAGTCGCTGAACAAGCTTACAGTGCCACCAACAATGAAGGAGTGTTTGCCTTGCTCAGCATCCTCTCCAGCATAGGCGCACAGCCTGGTTTTCAATAGTGTCAGTTCCCTCATTTTAAAACAAATGTTTCACATAAATTTGTGAATAATTGATGCTATGTTTTGTTAATGAAATGTTATCTCATTTATTATGAAATAAACACTGATACTTCAATTAACTTATATAATTTTAATGTGTATTACAATTGTATTTTTTATTTTATATACCATAAATCATTACTTAAATTTTATGAGGATATTTAATTAGCTTACAAACAAAAAAAGAATGACAAGCTTTTATTTTTTGTATCACTTATTGTTTTGCTAGAATAATTAGAAAATTTCCTTATCTGAAATAGGTTTGTATTCTGATGGCATACATGTTTAAATAAGTGATCAATGATAAAAGCCAAAAACAACTATGACTGATGCTAGTAATCACCTCCATCACTAGTGAGAAAACTATCATGTTAGTATGTGAATGTGAACACGAGATGAGTTAGCTTCCTCTATGTCAACCAGTCAGGCCAGCCCCGAGGTTTGAGCAACTGGGCACAATTGGTATTCCCCATTCCCATTCTATCTTTAAATGTGTCATGAATGCCATTATCTCTGTAATTGTTTTAATATTAAGTTAAATAGTGAATATAAACACTTACCAGAAGGTCTTTTGAACTCATTAAAATTTCCTGGGACTACACACATGAAAGAATATCTGTTGTATTCCTAAACATAATAAATGAAATATACCACAAGCTGACAGCAAATATCAAAGTAAATGGAAAGCAACTCAAAGCATTCCCACTAAAATCAGGAACAAGACAAGGCTGTCCACTCTCCCCAGATCTATTCAATATAGAACTCAAAGTTCTAGCAAGACAAATAAAAGAGATCAAGAGGATATAATTGGAGGGGAAGACTTTCACTAGTTGAAGATAACTTGATAGTATGCATGAATTAACCCCACAATTCTACCAGGGATCCCCTACAGATGAAAACACATTCGACAATGTGACAAGATACATAATTAACTAAAAAAAATCAATAACCCTCTTATACACAAATGACAAAAGGAATAAAAAGGAAATCAGAAAATACTACCATTTACAATAGCCGTGAATAATATCAAATATCCTGGGGTAACCTTAACCAAAAAAGTGAGTGGCCTGTATGAAAAGAACTTTAAATCATTGAAGAGAAATTGAAGAAGATATTAGAAAATGGAAATATCTCCCATGCTCATAAAAATGGCAATCTTGCCAAAAGCAATCTACAGATACAATATAATCTCCATCAAAATCCAAACACTACACAGAACTTAAAGGAATGATGTTCAACTTTGTATTAAAAACATAAAAAACATAGAAATACCAAAATAATTTCATTCAATGAAAGAACTTCTGAAGGCATCATTATTCCTGACTTTAAGGCTTACCATAGAGCTTCAGTAATAAAAACACCTTGGTATTAGAAAAAAAAAAAAAAAAAGGCATGTGGATCAATGGAATAGAATTGAAGACTCGAAAATTAATCCACACACTTATGAAAACCTGATTTCTGACAAAGAAGCCAAAAGGATACAATGTAATAAAAATGAAAGCATGCTTATTAAATATTTCTGGCATAACTGGATGGCTGTATGTAGAGGAATGCAAATACAACCATATCTATAACCCTGTATAAAATTCAAGTCTAAAGAGATCAAAGACCTCAATATAAACCCATTTACACTGAAATTCATAGAAAAGAAAGTGGTAAATAGCTTTAAGATCATTGGCACAGAAGACAATTTTCTAAATATTACACCAGTAGCACAAACACTGAAACAATAAATAAGACCTTCTAAAACTGAGAAGCTTCTGTATCATAAAAAACAGTCAATAAGGCAAAGTGACAGCCTACATTAAAAAAAAAAAAAAAAAAAAAAAAAAAAAAAAAAAAAAAAAAAAAAAAAAAAAAAAAAAAAAAAAAAAAAAAAAAAAAAAAAAAAAAAAAAAAAAAAAAAAAAAAAAAAAAAAAAAAAAAAAAAAAAAACCTTAGCAAATCCTACATCTGATGGAGAGCTGATCTCTAAAATATATGAAGAACTCAAGAAGTTAGTTATCAAAAACTCAAATAATCTAATTTAGAAATAGGATACTAGCTCTTAACAGAGAATTTTCAAAGGGCATTTCAATTGGCTAAAAGACCCTTAGACTCTTGCTCACCATCTTTAGCCACCAGGTAAATGCAAATCAAAACAACTCTTAGATACTGTTATATACATGTCAGAATGGCTAAAATAAAAAATAAGAACACTGATGACAGCCTATGCTAGAGGGGATGTAGAGTAAGGAAAGCACTCCTCCATTGCTGGTGGGAATGTAAACTTGTACAGCCACTTTGGAAATCATTATGATAGTTTATCAGGAAATTGGGGATCAATCTTCCTAATGATTCAGCAATACCAGTCTTAGGCACATACCCAAAGGATATATATTCTTACCACAAAGACATTTGGGCATCTATGTTTATAGCAGCATTATTCTTAATAGCCAGAACATGGAAACAACCTATATGCCCCTCAACTAAATTATAGATTAAAAATATGTGGCACATTTAAACATAGAAGCACTAGTCAATAGAAAAAAAATGACATTCTGGAATTTGAACACAAATGGATAAAACTAGAAAAAAAGATCCTCAGTAAAAAAACCCAGGCCCAGAAAGACGAACATGGTATGTACTCCCTCATAAGTAGAGGATGTAAAACAAAAGACAACCAGGCTACAACCTACCACCTCTGAGCAGCAAGGTACCAAATAGGAACTTAGGAGAGACACTTAGGTATCACCCTGGGAAAGAAAAATAGAAAAGTTCTCTTGAGCAAATTAGGACCATAGTGGGGAGGGGGAAAGGAAAGGTGAGACCAGAACATGAGGAAATAGGATTGTTGAGTTGGGGGAGGGAGAGAGAGAAAAAATAAATATCTTGATAGAGGGAGCCATTGTGTGGTTAATGAGAAAGCTGGTGCTAGGGAACTACCCAAGAACCCACAAAGATGACCCCAACTAAGACTTGCAATAGAAGAGAGAGTGACTAAACTTGCCTTTACCTATAATCAAACTCATGGCCACTCTAATTGTCATTATAGAATCTTCATCTAGCAACTGATTGGAAGAAGATGCAGAAATACACAGCTAAGCACTCAATCAAGCTCCCAGTCCAGTCAAAAGAGGGAGGAAGGATTATATGAACAAAGAGGGAAAGATCATGATGGGAAACCCAGAGACAGTTGACTCAAGCTATTGGGAGTTCATTCACTCTGAACTGACAGCTGGGGAGCCTGCATGGTTCTGAACTAGTCCCTCCAAATGTGAATGACAGTCAAATACCATGAGACCTCAGACAACATGACCAGAATTTATTCCTAGTCCATGTATTGGCTTTTTGGAACCCATTTTCTACAGAGAAACACTTGTTCAGCCTTGATACTGGGGGGAGAGTCTGAATCCTGCCTCAACTGGATATGCAGACTGCATTGACTCAACCTGTGAGTCCTTATCCTCTCTGAGGAGTTGATGGAAGTGGGGTGGGGGAAGCTGGTAGATGGCAGAGAACAGGAGAGGGAAAGAGAATAGTGATAGGCATATAAAAAATTCCTTAAATTAATAAAAAAATAAGTGAATGTCATTACCTGCTTAAATTGCAATGCCTAAAAATTATTCAGCTCTGAAATTTAGCTGTTTCTAGAGAAATTGTCCACAAGAATATATGTTTGGAATAGTTCATAAATACATATCTGACTAGTAACATACTAAACTTTTGCTGTGATATTTTGAAGATTTCTGTATTTACAGTATATTCACTATAACACATTCTTATTAATTTCCATGTTATGTTTTGTTTAACATGCATTCTAATTTCTTCACCTCCTGAAGATGTGGTTTTACTTGATTTATGTGTTTTTTTATTAAAAGTAACAATGCCATAAAAATTTCTTTGCAAATACATTTGTGGAGTTTTTGTAGTTTTATGAGTTATATGAAAGCAATGAATAACTAACTGCTACACTGTTAGCAGTATCAGTGATCATATACCACAATGGCAAAAGCTACATTTGTTTGAGCCAACTTAACACTATAGAAGAGATTTCCAAGAATGGGTTGTAGGATCAAAAGAGTTATACTTATTATTTTAATACTTATTTCCAAGTAGTTACTGTAATATAAGTAATATATTGTTTGCTTATGAATACAAGCTTAAACTACTAATTTTTGGTAATCACACTGAGTTTGATTTCCATAAGTTTAAACCTCAATTGGTCTCTTTGTTTAGCTCAACTCTTTTCCTATCCCTTCTTCCCTCCCTTTACAGTCTGTCTCTTTTTTCTCTTATGTTCATTGACTACCTGCATTGACTCTTGAGAATATGTTTCTACTGGTAACTGCTTGCAGTTCTAAACATTTTGTTTCACATGACTATTATGCTTTGATTGGATTAATTTTTTTTCCAAATAAAGTTATCACGTATAAATTCTTGGGTGTTCTTTGGCATACTCATTTAAAATATTTTGAAATAACTTCATTCTTAAAATGATAGGAAGTTCCTGTGACTTCCAATAGGCCTCAACTGGAAATTGAATGTTGTTTTTAAGAAAAGCTTGGCCTGCTACCTTTCCGTGTCTAGATAACATTCTACTGTAGTACTCAGGAAAGGATAGGAACATGTGTAGATATATATTACATATTTAATAATACCTGAATATTGGAGAGAGAGCACACAGTCAAATTCTAGGTAGACAGTTTAGGAAATTCTTAAACCTTGAATACAAAGATAAACAGCTGAGTCAGTCACACACATCTTTAATCTCAAACTCCAGAGACAGAAGATTTTCTGTTTCTATGAGTTCAAGGCTACACACCTTTAATCCTAACTTGGATGGAATAGGGTATATAAGGGCTTGTAGAACAGAGAGAACAGAAACAACTGGGAGAAGAGACTGGGTGAAGAGAGCAGCAGCCAGGCTGAGGAAGTTGCAAGACAGCTGGGTGAGAATTGACTGTGGCGCTTCCTCTCTCTGATATTTCAGCCTTTGTCTGATATTTGGCTCTGAGTCTCACTCGTGCTACTACAAACATGTTCACATGGTTGCCCTTTAACTCTGTGTATTCTCTCCCTTTCTTCCAACCAGAGAGAATCTAGAAGTTATTTATAAACTGAGTGGGTGAGTGGAGTTGAGATTATGAAAGGACTTCTGCTTTCACTGATAATCTGCAGGATAACATGTGGGGGTCATATCAGGGATAGGGATATTGAATCAAAAAAATTTTTTTTGGTATTTGTGACTCACAGACTTCCAATACTCAGAAATGTATATTTTATAAGAAAAGAAAGTCAGCTGAAGAGCTACAGAGTATGTTATAAGTATTCTAGAAAAAAAGTATGAAAGATTTACTGAAGGGCTAGAAAATTAATACATTAATTGATAATTTAATTGAGTAATTGTTAGTATGCAGGGATATGTTAGCAATCTCAGTATTTGGACAGGTGAAGACTAGAAGATCCTAAGTTTGAAGATAGCCTACATCGTAAGACCCAGGCAACAAACACAGAAGTACACAAGATAAAAGCAATATTTGATTCCTTTTCATTCAAAGGGAGCTCAGCAAGTACTTCCTTTAAATTACTTGATATAGTAATTGTAAATGTATTAACATATAATTTAATATTTTGGAATCTAAAAAAACCTCCATTTCATACTGCTAATATATCTTCTATATTTCTGAATGTTTTTTTTATTGACTTTAGAAGATTTCTAGTGCAATGATTCCTTAGGGACTTTTAAGTACAAAATCAAATCTGGAAATGAGGATACTCTGTATTATTTCTTTCTTATTTGTAGCCACTTTATATCCTTCGTTTGTCTTATTGCTAATTCTAATACTTCAATTACTGTATTAAACAGAAAGTGAGAGACTGGACAGTATTGTCTTGTTCCTGATTTTATTGGAAATGCTGAGTTTTTCTCAGTTCACCAGAAAGAGGAAAAGAGGTAGGCAATGGATGATATAAAGATAAATTAATATGGATCTGTGGTTTCGGTCCTAGTTAATGTTAGCCTGAGGTATGCCTGAATACATTAGAATTACTTTCCATTGTGTCTTCAAGGCATAAGAGGACATTGAATATCACTGTAAGACATTTCCCCAAATGTGTCATAAGATTAAGGGACTAAAGGTGATTAAAAAAAAACAACAACAAAAAAAAAAAAACAGAGGCTATGTTCAGAATTAGAAAAAATTTGAAAGCCAATGCTGCTTCTCACTAGATCTTGCGAATTTATGTGTGGACACTTTTTAAATTATCAACAATGGGAGATCCTGTCTCTTAATACAACACTAAAATTAATATTTCATCAGTTGGAGGAATTTTTATGAGGCTTTTCATGTTTAAAAGGACAGATTTTTCTTTAAAGAAATTTAGGAAAGAAAAACACAGAAGCATTTCCTTCTGAAGCTTGTTGATGGCATGTACACACTCAGATTCACAAGTGAATTAGTGCTCCATATCTGTGCTGATTCCCCAAAGTATATAATGTTGAATCTTATTATTTTAAAATTTTTCTTTTTATGTTATTGTGAATACTTTCTTTGAAAACTTTTATAACATATTTTTAGAAGTACTTTTTAAACAGTAAAGGAGAACTAAGCTTTTTTTATAGTTAATAACCAGAAAGGGTGAAAACATCAAGGTAAGCTGCTGGTTTTTCAGTAGTATACAATGGGCCTTAGTTCATTCGGAGCTTTATTTTCTTTAATTATATATAATTAAATTTTAAACATTATGTGAGAATCATTTAGTTGCATTGTTGCCAACCATCTCTGTCATTTTTGTAGACATACTGGGTGACCTATGGTTTATCTACATTTCAATCAGCCCATAAATGTGCAAGTGTCTAAGTTTAATGTCAAAGATCTCAAGGAGAATTTTTAACTAATTCAAAACTAGTTAGTTTTCTCTCTTAATAATTATTACACTGTGATTTTTTTTTCAAGCTGAGTGCTCATTAAGCTCATTTACAGAATTTCTAAAAGGAATAAATTTTCCACCTCTTTATTATTTTATGGATCTTATGTGGGGTAAGGAAAATAAGCATTTGTTGAACTCTGGTGTTGAGAAGCCAATGTCTACCAGATCAGATTTTCTATGACACCATGACTATGGATTTTCCTTAGATCACACTCTTCTATATCAAAAATCCTTCATGTAGTCTCCAAAGATAATCTGTTTTTTTTTTTAAATTAAGTGGGTATTCAGATTGTTTTCAGTATGCTTGGTAAAGAATAATAAATATTAGAATAGAAAGACCTGTGCCACATGACATATCAAGTTTTGCCAACATGGAGCATGGTATAAAAAAATTCTGGAAAATGACATAATATTGGGAAAAAGATAGAAACGATGGAAAATGGAAAGAAAAATTAAGGTATTAGATGGAGATGTAAAATAAAATAAGCAACACTGAAGGTCGATATCAGATATGAATAAGACAATATAGGAATAAAAAACTCTTGAAGAGAACACTAAAGTCATTTTCTTACTCTAAATTCTACTTTATATTTTGTTCCTGATTCTGTTCAGCATCTATGATTTTAAGTTACTGTCTATGTGAATACTTGTGTTTCTTTGCTTTCTAGACTGTCTGTACTTCTATTGTATTGTCTTTCTGATTAACGGCAAATACTCAGTTTTACATGTCACAGCTCTTTGCATGAATGCTATTCTACATACAATCAAATCAATGTATGTGGAAATTGCATCATCACAACCATTTTATAATTTATGTAACCTTGCACCATTTTACTCTTTGAGGCTCAAGGCAGATATTCTATTTGTGTCTCAAAAATTTAGTGGTAATCATCTAACATTTTTAAACAGTTTCTAAATTTTTTTAAAAAGTGACTTTAACTGATTCTTTAAAACAAATATAAACACACGTTAAATCCTTTTCAAAAATCATTTGGCTAATAGTATGAATGTCAATGTATGAATTTTCAAAAATTGAAATATGTTTAACTCCTACTATTTTGTAGGAAAGAAAACATGCAGAGGAACAATGAAAAATACTTCCACATTATTAAATACTACTTTGTATTTTGCAATTGGCCACAATTTTGTCTGATTGGATTTTGCTTTTATAAATTTTTATGTCCTGAAGCTTCTGTGCTTTACATTGTTTCAATATAAATTTATTTATTCTTTTGTATCTTTTGATAATACTTTTTTCATACATATTTTAAGATAAAATTACTCTCACCAGCAACAAGTAAATCCTTTGAAATAGAAATTTGGAATTTAAAAATACTGTCATGTGAAAATAACTTTTCTTCAAACACGGGGTGATGCAAGTTAATTTCTACCGTGAATAAAAAAAAATCATTTGATGTGCACCAATTATTATGGACAAAGGCTTTCTCTTAAGAACGCTTGGATCATAAATATCTTTCTTCACACGTGTACATGTGTTGCTAGTGAGTCTTGACGTTCTGTAGCACACTGTGAGAGACAGATGTGAAAACATAATTGGTCCCTATTCAAAGTCACAAGCAAGAGAGTGAGACACTCATTTTACAGGACTTAGTTAATTTGCTAATGACTTATTCCACTTGATTATTTGAACATAATGAACAAGAAGACTTATGCTATGTAGACGAGAGAACAAATCTAAGGTAAAGACTTTTTTCTCACACACCTTGAAAATGTTAAATTGGTGAGAAAGTTTATATCTAATCTTTAAGAATAAGAAAATGACTCAATTTTAGGAGTTTTATTAGAATATTATTAGTGAATATTAATAAGAAGGTGGAATTTTTATTTGCCTATGTATTTCAATTTTTTTTTATTTTTTGAAAGATAAACATTCTTATCTCAAAAAATAACAATTTAATAAATTTATATTTTTACCTCCAGATATTAAAATCATGCTATATTTTCATTACTTTCCAAAAGGTTTATAAGACAAAAAAGAAAGTCACAAGTTTTAATGTGAGAAAATAACTTTCAGTTAATGAGATTTTAGATACCTTACATTAGTTATAAAGAAAATAGTCTGAAATGAATGCATTAGCTCTTTTAATATTTGTGTTTTCTCCTTGCAAGTATTCCTCTTCTTCCCAACAACAACAACAAAATGTTCATTAGTATTCCCAATGTCTTGCAACCTAGAGGTGACAAAGCCATCTCATTCTGATATCTCTCACTATTGCATAAATTAACAATTCAAGTGATACTGATATTATATTTCAAATATGTCTCAACTAATACTACTTACCCACTTTTCCTGTGTATCTTCCACAGTTTGACTGTGTAAATATATTTAAACTTCGGCAAGAAGAGGTATGGATATCTTTATCATAATATGTTGAAGTATTTCTTGCAGAAATAAGTAAAATATTAAAAGTTAATGAGGAGTGGATATTTTCAAACTCACTGTATGACTTTGACTTGTTCAATTTTCTTGAAAGTGTTAAGCTCTGAACAGAAGCCTTTTTTTATTTTTAAGACATCAAAAAGGGAGAAATAGTTCACTGCATAATTTGATAAATCTAGTAAAACTGAGGTTTCTTTTGTGTGTGCATGTGTGTGTGTCTGACTAGCTAATTAAAGAATCACCTAATCTTAGGAGAGGTTTTTTTTCTTTCTTAATCTAATTAAGTTTGTTTAATGTCTTCTAAGATAAATTATGATCCCAGAAAATATTTGTCTAGTAGCCAGTAATTTAGCAGCATTTCATCTTATTTTCCAAAGATTTTTTCCCCCAACCGCTTAAGGAATATTTTTATTTGGTACACTACTTCCATTATTTGTCCAGGTGTAGTAATGTGTAAAACTCTTCAATTATATTTTTGATTAGCAAAGATGTCCACCTAAGTCTCATAATTGCAATTTTCAAAGAGTAAAAATACTGAAGAAAATATTTATTTTATTATAATTTTGCAAAATACAGCCATAATTATCTGTCTGTAGGTATATAGTTCTAAAGTTCTGTGTATATATATTTCTGTGTATATGTATTTTGTTTATATGTCAAACATTTATCTCTATTTTTTGTCTATATCTATCAATCTATCATCTATCTATCTATCTATCTATCTATCTATCTATCTATCTATCATGTATCTATCTATCTGTCCATCATCTATTTCTCTTTGGTCACAATTGTAGATCTTTGGAATAGACATTAGAATGGTTGAAATTGTTATTGCTTCCAACTTATATATAAAATGTTTAACATAAGAAATATCTTGTGCTGTTTTACATTTCAGAGCATATAAGACCAATAATACATATATAGAAAGAAAAGGACAAGTGAGTAGCCGTGATAACAAATAAAAACATAGAAAATTACTAGGAAATTAATGGTTCTGTAAACAGTTTAATTTCTGGAAGCTAAAAATCCAAGAAATCTAACTTGTAGCAGAAAAACTCAGTGTAACATATGCTTTGCTCTTTAGAACACATTTTCAAATATTATTTTTCTGTGTATAGTGTAGTTTATTTTGGTTAGTAAACTTCAAAAGTCACAAACTTAACTAAATAGTCATTAAGTTATAATCTAGACAGCTCGAATATCTTTAATAAGCTCTTACCATTTAATTATGTGTCTGTACTTGATATTCATTTGAACCAATTCCTCTTGTGGTAAGTTTCCTGAACAAGTCTAGTAGTATAAATCTAGCTTGCAATTTGTGAGAGGAGAAATCAGGATAATCTAAATACATATAAAATTAATTATTTTAGGTAAACTTCATTTATGTTAAGTTTTTTGAGGTGTCATGAGTTTAAAGAAGAAATAAATAAAAGTGATTTATTTAGTATATTATAGCACATTAGGAAGACAGACAAGCGACATGTCAGTGTAAAAGTTAATAGAAAATTCAAAATATAGTACAAAATACTACAGAAACAAACAAATTCTAACTTAGAAAATAGAGGTTAGGAAAGCATTTAAATTTTCCTAAAAAAGGACCACAGAGATGGTTCAGCAGGAAAAGTTGTAACCCAACAAACCCACAGAAATGACATAGGGTAGCAGAAAAGCAATCCCTGAATTCACCTAAAACAGGTGCATAAATATTTCCAAATAATAAAACAAATGATGAAAGTTTTCTAAAGTAAGAGATTATTAATCAATAATTATCTAATGATTTGTAACATGTTTCAGTGGCATGATTTTAGAATTTGCATAATTTTGGAAGAAAAGACAACTGGGAAGCTATTTGGGGACAAGATTTCAATATGATGCTAAAAAGATGAGAGGATTTGGAAAATATCCTCCTGAGCAAGGTATCACAAACCCAGAAAGATAAGCAGGGGATGTACTCATTCATTAGTGGACTCTAAACAAAAACAAAAATGAACAAACAACAATAACAACAACAACAACAAAAAGCAAACCATGCCCAAGCTGCAAAACCACAACCACAGAACAGCTTGGGATCAGAAACACCTTGGACTGACACCTTGGATTCCACTCCCCGAGGAGGAACACCTGACTCAGTCTTGATGTTGCAGGGAGAAAACTGGATTTGCCTGTAGTGGAGGCTGAACTAAGCAATATTGGGACCTTGGGACCTTGAGATTGCCTGTCCAAGGTGGGGGGATGGGGAGATGTGGAGAAGAAAGAATGATCTGATGTGGGGAGAAGAGGAAGGAACCTTGATTCAGGAGGTACAGGGATAGAAAATGTGGCCTCTTTAGTCATACTAAAAAAAAAGAAAAGAAGAAAAAACACAAAACAAAGGTCAAAAGTTGGGAAAGATTGTAGTCCTGGTGCTGAGGACTCAGAGCATAATGCTGTTGTTGAAGGGCTTTCTCAAGCTCTAGTTCAAGAGAAATGTTTGATCCAGAGAGAAGTATTGAAGAAGAATTTGTGCCATGTCTAATCAACTATTTTATTACAAAGATTGAGTTAGGCAAGGATAAGCATGAAACAGTTTTGTTCTCCTTCCATCACCGTCTTTAATCATTCTGTGTTAATACCTCCACTCTATTCTACATGACTTCTCAAAAACATTGCACAGTTTTGATGTCATGTTTTGCTTAAAAACTATTGAATTTTTTAAATTTAAATTTAAAATAAGTTCTAGGTCACACACAAAAACAAGTCATTAAAATGAAAGGGAGAGACATCTAGGAAGAAAGTTTTCAGCAGGACTGGATGTTGGGAAGTGGGGAAAGAGCGATGAAATGACTGAAGTCCATTATATAAATGTTTAAAAAGAAAAGTAATCCAAAAATTAAGAAGTGGATAGAAAGCAATTCAAAGCAAGACTGCAGCTTGCATTTTATATCCAATTCATCACGTTTCTTCTATCATGTTGTTTCTCATATCTGATGATGAATAATCTTTGGATTGTCTCATACAGACTGTTCAAACCCACTAGCCTTCCTTGAAATTTTTTCCTCAGTTTGTGATTCACAGGAAACTGATAATGTATTTATGGTGATCAATACTGGTTTGTACAGCTTATCTGATGGCTGTCCCTTCTCTCATGAGCACATCTCTTTTAGTGATTTATTTACACTTTTGCTTAAAGAAAATGAAGATAATCTGTTAGCTCACTGACAATCTTTCTGAGTTTGAGTTACTTTATCATCAGCCTTCACAAAAGGGTGTCAGAGCAAATAGACTAGCTAAGGAGATGAGTGGAGACCATTAGGAAGCTGAGAGGTACGATACCATGAAGGTAAGGCAGCTGATAATAGACACTATGTTGAGCCAGCAGTATAAATCCACATCTAAATTTTCCTCCATATATTGAGCCTATAAACTAACACATTTAAGTATCAACTCACATTAGTTTCTGGTAAAGAAAAGTTCATTTATGGAAAAAAAAACTCAGTGAAAATATATTACCAAAAAACTCACCAACAAGAAAATACAGCAGATTAGGGCATCAGCTAGCACCTGGTAATACAGTGCTTGTTCAGTGAATATAGAATGGAAAGCATATAGAGCAAGAGTATCAGCAACATCTGGTCCTCTGTCAAGCAAACAGCTCCAAGTTTATACAGGATTACCCTTTAGACATTTTTCCTTGATGAAGTGATTGGGAAGGACACTCTTAGTCACATTGTAAAAAGCCTTAAGAACTAAATAGGGATTTGCTATACTGTATTAAGACACTTAGAACCTATAAACTGTGTTTTTATGGCACATGCTGTCATACTCACCAAACAAATAGGTAATTTCTTGTTTTTATTATTCCTTAAAAATGTGATTGTGATTCATGTTCACTGTCAAGAACTGTGGCTTTGAAAAAACAATTCCATTTTTAAGAACTTCAAGATTGTAAAATGATCAACAAAAACCTCAGGCAGAAGAAATATAGTTGTAAGAATACAAAAGACAAATATCTAACAAAGAATTTTAAAATATCTAATTTTGTTAGATATTTTACCAAATGTGACACCCGTGTAAAACATTAGGGCTGCATTTAATTGTCTTTACTTGCAACAATCACAACACTTATGAAACTTAAATAGAAAATTTTAAAATTATTAATCAAATATTATTTGCATTCTAAAAATAAAAATAGAACTTAGTAAACTTTTATTTCAGTATCTCATCTTAGCAAATATTATTAACAAAGGAATTGAGTGGGATATACCAGTGTGTTTCCATTCACAATAACACATTTAACTGTAAATGATCCAAAGAAAGCTAATAACAACCAAACATGTCTCTGATCTTATAGAGACATCAAAGAAATAAAGGTCATTCATTTAGTTTAATATATCTGTTTATTTTCCACTTATTATGAGTATTTGTATGAATGGTGCATGGTTTACCTTTTTGGACCTACTCTACTATGAGAGAGTGTATGGCTCATGAGCTTTTACTGTTTTCAAGTTATGACCTAACTATTTTTAAGCTATGACGTAAATTCACAGGCTCATAGTCACACAGGGAAGTCAAAACATACAAGGCTGGCCCCAAACTCATGGGAACCATCCTCACTCAATCTTCCAAGTTGCCAAGATTATAAGCATGGGATTCCATATCTGGCCATTTCACATTATATTTTGAGATAAGGTATCTCATTAAATCTGGGGGTCACAAGTCCTGATGGATAGAATGCTAGTATCTGGTTCCTCAAGGCTACACTAAGGGCAGCTGCTGATGCACTGGACCATTATGTAATTGCTCAGGATCTAAACTTAGTTTCTCAAGCTAGGGAAGCAAGCACTTAATCAACTTAGCTGGCCACCAGACCCACCTGTGTCTGTTTCTATCTAACATTAAGCTCTATAATAATTATGTTACAAATCTGTGTTAAATATTCTTCAGTACCCAACATATGTTTAGCTTTATGTATATTTAGAATGGCTTTTCCTGATATTGACCTATGATGTTTAAGACAAATTTGACTGTTGGTTCCTCAGCCTATGGATATCAAACTGTTAGATATTGCCCCAATCTTAGGAGTTGTTTTTAGGTGATTATTTGCTGAAGCTAGTTGGTACCTACTTAGCCTACTAAAAACTCAGCTGGTGCAAAGCTTTGTTCCTTAATATAATGCCTTTAAATTAAAAACAGCAATGAAAACACAACATTACTATATTATATATGTCTGTGCATCTATCTTCCTATAGGAAAATTATTGAGAAGACAACCATTTCTCTTTTGTGTTCTGTTCATGTCTCATGACTTTATTCTCAATATTTTTTGACCTTTGTCTACTCTTCATTTTTTTCTCAATTTATGTATTCTAAAACACCCTTTCATGAGAATTACTAAGCCTTTATCCTCTTTATTCATCATGAAATGAGATAGCTGGAAGGAGATCTGCATAAAACTAGCCCTCATAGAGTTGTGACAGGACTTCACAAGGCCACATTTATCCTCAAATGTTATACAGACAATGGTTTCCTGGAGAAAAAGAGATGCTTTATTTAAGGATATTACTGTCTACTAGTTGTCAATGCTTCTGTAAATAACCCTACACCTAGGTTGCTATAGGTAAGCCCAATTAAATTCAAGTTTCAATAGAATATATTTGAGTGCAATTATTTACTTGGTCTGCCATTGATTACTAATCTACATGTACTAGACTCTTGTACATTTCCATAGAAAAAGTTCATACAATACTTAGCATCTATGTATGCTTTTTCTTCATTTATCTAGGACTGTCCAGTCATTCTTTTTGACTTCCAGAACAAGAGAATTAAAATACACTTATTTTTTTCCTCTAGATAAAAAACAAACTATAAATTTTGGAACATCTATTTCTGTACTTATATTGGTAAAATTTGATGAAAATTAGATCTTAGAGTAAAAAAGTAATTTATAATTAAATGAAAATATAAAAATTAAAGAAAAAGAACATGATTTCTCCTAGGTATAGCAGGGGAAAAAAGCTTATTATAGATATGGAAAAGAACATAGCAAAAGGCAGGGACATCAGGAAGAATCTAGTATGGACATGATCAGACTTAGCCGTGTGAGAAGCAGAAGGGTATTGGATGTGGGAAAGTGTTGTATGTGTAACAACCAGGGGGACCAAAGGCACAAAGAGAGTAGTTAATCAAATTGTCTAGATATGGGAGACCCAAATAAGCTTGACCACACAGCTGCTGCCATGACAGGTTCAGGGGCCCAGACACAACTGCTATGACAGGCTTACTGGCAGTTACCACTTGGTCCTCCTGAAAATCCACAAACTGGCACCACCTAGGAAAAGGATATTGAATACTAATCAATATTCTAGGAGAAAATAACCTATAGGTCCAGAAAAAATACATACATTTCAACCAATATAAATATGATCAGGTGTCCTTTTGCCCAGCACTCACCTTTCTCATTTACTAAGACAATCTTAAATAAATGTCAGCCTACTAGGGTTTTGAACCCTGGAAATTTCCCCACCCCCCACCTTTACTATGATTCAAGAACCCTACACAGCCAGGACTTGACACTGTCTTATATTACCACTGCATAGACACATGACAGGTCCAAGCCTGAGCTTGAATAAAGGCTCATTGCTTTTGTATATGCATTCAGACTTCTTGGTAGTTTTTGGAGGGTCCCTACTATCTGAGTACAACAGAATATATTGGAAAAAGCCTTTATGGGTAAGGCAGTGCAGTGCCTGGGCTGAATAGTTCACAGTATAGGACAAAGTATGCCAGCCATATCCATCCAGTAGAGATTGAGGGATTTAGGGAGAATCTGGTGGACTGTTCCACTTTGACATGCTAAGTAAACAGCTCAGCTATTTGTCCTGGATTTAAAACTAAATATCCTAGGCTTTTCACTGATAATAAATACATGATAAGAGGCACCATAATCTTTTATGAATCCTTAATGTTGACATTAGAGCATCATTGTTAGGGATACAAAAACCTAGAATGTTGACCAAGTATGAGAAGAGCAGGCTGTTTCACTCACTGCCCAAGCTCTGCAGGACCTGCTGGAGCTAGAGACTTGCAGGCAGCCCAAGGAACACTTTGCAGTCTTTAATTGCTTGAAATAAACTAGAAATTTAGGCTGGGGTCAGTTTGAACTATAAGAATTAGATTCAAGTTGGTTCTCTAGAGCTTACAACAATATTTTTAAGATTTTTAAAAAGGGAAAAGTTTAAGTATGTTACATTACCACTGTTTGAAATCTCTTCCGAACTGTAGGATAAAGAAAGACAGTAGACTCACAAAATGAGATGTTGCAGGAAAAGGCTCTGTGGGTCTTAGCCATAGAGGTAATCAGAAGGGAGTGCTCACATCAATAACTTATTATAAATAAGACTGTGCTGCTCTTTGAAAATGATTCCTTCTTGAGAAATAAGTCAGATTACATTCCAAAAAAAAAGCTTTGGGACCCCCAAAATAGTTTTAGATGACAACCATGAATATTCTTTTTAGAAGATTGGGTGTATATACACTGGGCAGATATTTTAACATAGTGAGAAGAACCTTTAATTCTCTTTTTGTATCTATTTTTTTCTTTATTTTTATAGAATAAAGAATTTTTCATCCATGTATATTCTTGTTTCAACTCCTTTCCCTCTTCCTTCCCCCTCCCAACTCCTCTGGTTAGCCTTCAGCCTCCCTCTTCCCCATCCCCCCCATTCCTTCCCCAGAAAGCACAAGATGGCACAAGGTGGATTAGCTCAGCATCCACTCCAGGCAAGTCCAATTTCCACATCCTAATATCCAGAGAGCTTTAGGTATTCCTCTGGAAGGAATGGGCTCCAAGGTGTCAGTCCATGCACAGAAACACAGTCTGAGCCCTCCCTTTGAGACTCCACATACTGCGCATGTCAGTGAACAGTTGCCTATTCTTGGAGGGCCTGGTTTCTTTTCCTGATGGTTCCCAGGTCGTGAAGGAACTATGAAGAACTTTTAAATCTACACTTAGAAGATAACCAAAGGAAATTTGAAATTTTGAACTCATAACTATGATAATATTGGCAGAGCTTTGCAAAAGATATATTAATAGTTTATCAAAACTTCATTGTAAAACTTCTGAAATTCTGAAGTCTAGGTATAATAGTAGCATACTGAGGTAAAGAAATCTGAAGTATTTTTAATTTTTACCCTAAGTCATTTATTTATACCTTTATAAATTGCAATTACACACCTTAAAACACCATCTTAAATCTTCATTATTTAAACATTTGCATCTTCAGACCTTTATAATTTTCATTTACATATCATAAAACACACTTTGATATTTAGGACCTATATACAGTTAAAACTATTTATTTGATTATTTACCATGGGACACAGGTGGTTGACTACATACAGAAGGTATTATAAAGCAAGTTCCTCTAAATAAAGAAATAGTACTAAGTTACTTTGAACACTGATTTGTGAGTTTATCTCTTTATAGAGTCTGGGAAAAACAAGGATTGCTAATCTTAGGTGGAGGTCCAAGAGTAAATGAGGCCTGAGGCCTGAGGCCTGACTTTTATATATGAATAGAGCTGACAAGGTATCTGCAGCCTTGGGGAGAGGTGGTAAATTTACTGCTTTTAAACCAACAAAGCTGCAGTTAGTCACTCAATATCATCAGAGATGTGAGGAAGATAGATAATAGCTGGAATCATAATCCAACTGTCCTATAGACTCCCCTATTACATAAAATGGTTTTCCTTAGGCTCAGATATTTTTCATAGATTCATTGGGGGCAATAATCATTCTTCAGCTGTTATACAAGACAACATTTAATCTTCAATTGCCATACAGAGCAGTGCTCCTTCGGCTGTGAGACCTAGGCAGGTCTCAGAGATTTTTTTTCCAGTAGAAAAATTTGAGAAAATTGACCTTACTTTTACCCAGCAATGCAGGGCAATCAATCCAATAATATCTAATTTTTTGCAGAGCCCTGGTGGTAGGCAAGGTGTGGGCACCCAGCGGTCAGCTGTAGTAGAACTTTTTCCATCCCTTCAGTCAACTCCCAAATTACCACATGGAGACTTCTAAATAGTTCTGAAAGCTCAGCTTATAGTTTAGACTTCTTTCTGCCTATCTCTTAAAACTTAAATTGACTCATTTCTATTAGTTTACTTCCTGCCTTGTAGCTTAATACCTTGACTCTGTATTACCCATGCTGCTTTCTTGCTTTCTCTGTCTGACTGGTGACTCTTTACATCTTTGTCCTTCTCTTAAATTTTCTCTGTGCCCTAAAATTCCAACCTGTTAGTCATTCAACATATTATTAGGCTAATCAAAAAGACAATTTTTCACAGTATACAAAAAGATTATTCCATAGAGTTAGTATTATCATAATCCAAGTGGAGCAGTTGTGCCTCATTTGTCTTCTTTGGAGACTAGAGGGTGCTTGCTAGGAGGGGACAGTTCTGTGTGTTATGAGAAGTTTAAACATTTTTTTCCCATACATAGTTTTATTGAAATAATGATACAAAAACATTGTACACTTGTGGAGGGAGGCAAGAGAGGTGAAACAGAGTCCCATTCCCCTAGAGGCTTTCAACTTACTCTCTTACCTTTCCTGGTCCCTTATAACTACCAATTATCAAAGCAGATTTTGTTTAACAACAACAACAATAACAAATTCTTACCCATGAGCATCTGCAATAGTAGTTCAGTTAACCAGATTCTCAAACCACCACCCAGGAGTCCCATATTAACATAATGAATGGCTTGTTTTGTTGTCATTATAAACCTTCAAAACAGTCACGTGAATACTCTCCCTGGGGACATACTGGGCACAGATTGAGATTCTATCATACTTGATTTGGAAAAGTTGGAAAAATTTGAATCTTGGGACCACGTGAAGATGAATAATACAAAATTAAGCTCAGCCTGCTTGATGGCCTTATCAGGAGATACATCCATCCCACTGGATCGTCCTATGTTTGAGGCCTCAGCTGAACTTTCCCTTGGCTGGAGAAGCAAGGGTTGAGTCCCTATACTTTATTTTTTTTCTCTCTCTCTTTTTTTTTCATCTTTATTTATTTTGTATTTATCAAAAAAAACAGTAAAATGAATTTAAAATGCTGAAAAGTTAACAATAACTATAAAGAATTTAAAAATCACAAGTATGACTTATCAAGGGTGATAATGCAAATAAGATTGCTACACATATATTTACTTTGTGTTTAGCTTTGCCTCTGAATTTTTTTTTCCATCCCTGTATATCCTTATTCAAGGTCCCTTACCCCTCCCACCACATCAGCTCATTTTTTCTTCTCCACAACTCCCCATCCCCTCCCTGGGCAGGGAGTAGACAGTCCTATGGTCCCACTGACCTAATAATGTTTGGATCAGTCTCCACTCCTGGCCAAATCCAGTTTTGTCCCCCCTCCCTCAAGAGTGAGTCAGGGAGGGGGGACAAAACTGGATTTTGTCCCTAACCCTAACCCTAACCCACTCCTATAGTTGGAGTGGGGTCCAAAGGGTCACTCCAGGGTGTCTCTGATCCCAAGATGTTCAGTGGTTATGGCTTACAGCTTGGGCATGCTTGGCTTTTTTTTTCTTGTTTGTTTGTTTAGAGACCACTAATGAGTGAGTACATCGCCAGCTTACATTTCTGAGATTGTGATACCTCGCTCAGGAGAATATTCTCCAAATCCATCCATTTGCCTGTGAATTTTAGGATATCATTTTTCTTACTGCTGAGTAGTATTCCATTATGTAGATGTACTACTGTTTGTTAATCCATTCTTCAGTTGAGGGACATCTAGGTTGTTTCCAGGTTCTTGCTATTACAAATGATGCTGCTATGAACATAGTTGAGCTAATACCTTTGGAGTGTGAATGTGCCTCTTTAGGGTCTAACCGAGAAGTGGTATTGTTGGGTCCTTGGGGAGATTGATTATCAATTTTCTGAGAAACCGCCATATTGCATTCCAAAGTGTCTGAACAAGCTTACACTCCCACGAACAATGGAGGAGTGTTCCAATTGCTCCGCATCCTCTCCAACATAGGCTGTCATCTGTGCCTTTTATCTTAGCCAATCTAACAGGTGTTAGAAGGTATCTCAAATTATTTTGATTTGCATTTCTCTGATGGCTAAAGATGAAGAACACTTTTTCAGGTGCTTTTCAGCCATTCGTAGTTCCTCTGGTGAGAATTCCCTTTTTAGATCTGTACTCCATTTTTTGATTGGGTTATTCAAGGTGTTGGGCTCTAGAATCTTGAGCTCTTTATATATCTTAGAGATCAGTCCTCTATCACTTGTAGGGTTGGTGAAAATCTTTTCCCATTCTGTAGGCTGGCGTTTTGTCCTATTGACAGTGTCCTTGGCATTGCAGAAGCTTCCTAGCTTCAGGAGATCCCACTTATTGATTGATGGTCTTAGTGTTTGTGCCATTGGTATTATATTTAGGAAGTGGTGGCCTGTGCCATTTGTAGAAGTGTATTTCCCACTTTCTTTTCTATCAAGTTCAAAGTGGCGGGGTTTAAGTTGAGGTCTTTGATCCACTTGGATTTGAGTTTTGTGCAGGGTGACAGGCTCGGATCTATTTGCATTTTTCTACACACTTCCATCCAGCTATGCCAACACCATTTGTTAAATATTCTATCTTTTTTTCTATTGAATGTTTTGGCCTATTTGTCAAAGATCAGGTGTTCATAGGTTTTTGGGTTAATGTCTGGATCATCAATTCTATTCCATTGGTCCACAAGTCTGTTTTTATACCAGTACCAGGCTATTTTTATTACTGTAGCTCTATAGTACAGCTTGAAGTCAGGGATGGTGATACCTCCTGAGGCTCTTTGTTGAATAAAATTATTTTGGCAATCCTGGCTGTCCTTTTATTCCAAATGAAATTGAGTATTGTTCTTTCAAGGTCCAAAAAACACTGTGTTGGGATTTTGATGGGCAGTGCATTGAATCTGTAGATTGCCTTTGGTAGAATTGCCATTTTTACTATGTTGATCCTACTAATCCAGGAACATGAGAGAGCTTTCCATTTTCTGATATCCTCTTCAATTTCTTTCTTCAGTGATTTAAAATTTTTGTCAAATAGGTCTGTTACTTCTTTGGTTATAGTTACTCCAAGGTATTTAATACTATTTACAGCTATTATGAAGGGTAATGTTTCCCTTATTTTTTTTTTCAGCTCTTCTATCTCTAGTGTATAGAAGGGAAACTGAGTTCTTTGAGTTAATCTTGTATCCTGCTACATTGCTGAAGGTGTTTATCAGCTGTAGCAGTTCCTTGGAAGAATTTGGTGGGTCACTTATAATATAATATCACTTGGAAGAATTTTGTGGGTCACAATCATATCATCTGCAAATAGAGATAGCTTCACTTCTTCTTTTCCAATTTGTATCCCCTTAATCTCTTTTCGTGCCCTTATTGCTTTAGCTAAAACTTCGAGAACTATATTGAATAGATAAGGGGAGAGAGGACATCCTTGTCTAGTTCCTGACTTTAGTGGGATTGCTTTGAGTTTTTCTTCATTAGGTTTGATACTGGCTGTCGGCTTCTTGTAAATCACCTTTATTATATTTAGGTATTCTTCCTGTATTCCTGATCTCTGCAGGGCTTTAATCATAAAGAAGTGTTGGATTTTGTCAAAGGCTTTTTCTGCATCTAAGGATATGATCATGTGGTTTTGTTCCTTTAGTTTCTTTATATGATTGTTAACATTTACATTTTTTCATATGTTAAACCCGTCCTGCATTTCTGGGATGAAGCCTACTTGGTCGTGGTGGATGATATCTTTTATACATTGTTGTATACGGTTTGCCAAAATTTTGTTGATAATTTTTGCATCAACATTCATGAGGGATATTGGTCTGTAATTCTCCTTGTGTGTCTTTGAGTGGCTTGGGTATTAGGGTGATTGTGGCCTCATAAAAGGAATTTGGCAATATTCCTTCATTTCTACTGTGTGAAATAGTTTGAGGAGTAACGGTAGTAATTCTTCATTGAATGTCTGGTAGAATTCGGCACTGAAACCATCTGGGCCAGGGCTTTTATTTTTGGGGAGGTTTTTAATGACAGCTTCAATTTCCTTAAAGGTTATAGGCCTGTTTAGGTAATTAATCTGATCTTCATTTAATTTTGGTAGATGGTACCTGTCCAGAAAGCTGTCCATTTCTTCTAGGTTTTCGATTTTTGTGGAATACATATTTTCAAAATATGATCTGATAATTCTCTGTATTTCCTGGGGGGTCTGTTGTTATGTCCCCCATTTCCTTTCTGATTTTGTTTATTTGAACACTCTCTCTCTGTCTTTTGATTAGTTTGGCTACGGGCTTATCTATCTTGCGCTATGAATTTTCCTCTTAAGACTGCTTTCATTGTGTCCCACAAGTTTGGATACATTGTAGATTCATTTTCATTGAATTCTTGGAAGACTTTGATTTCTTTATTAATTTTTTCCTTGACCCAGAGATAGTTCAGCTGAGTGATGTTTAGTTTGCATGAGTTGGTAGGCTTTCTTTGGGTTTTCATGTTGTTGAACTCTAACTTCAGGACCTGGTGGTCTGATATGTTACAAGGGATTATTTCCATTTTTTTTGTATCTGTTGATATTTGCTTTATGACCAATTATGTGGTCAATTTTGGGGAAAGTTCCATGAGGAGCTGAGAAATATGTATATTCCTTTGCCTTTGGGTGGAAGCTTCTGTAGATATCTATGAATTCCATTTGCATCATAACCTCTTTTAGACTCCTTATTTCTCTGTCGAGACTCTGTCTGGTTGATCTATCCAGGGTTGAAAGTGAGGTATTGACATCTCCCACTATTAGGGTGTAAGAACTGATGTGGGATTCGAGTTTTAGCAGTGTTTCTTTTACATAAGTATGTGCCCTTATATTAGGGGCATAAATATTTAAGATTGAAATCTCCTCTTAACCAATTTTTCCTGTGATGAATAAGTAGTGACCATCTTTTAATTGCTTTTAGCTTAAAGTCTACTTTGTTAGATATTAGGATTGCAACCCCTGCTTGTTTCTTAGGACCATTTGACTGGAAAATCTTTTCCCAGTCCTTTATTCTAAGCCTTTGTCTGTCTTTGCGGTTGAGATGTGTTTCTTGTAGGCAACAGAAGGATGGCTTCTGCTGTTTTATCCATCTTGTAAGTGTGTGACGTTTTATAGGAGAGTTCAGATCATTGATATTAAGAGAAATTAGTGACCATTGATTCATATTTCCTGCCATTTTTGGTGGTAACTTGTTTGTATTTCCTTTCTCTAGGGTATTCTTCTGTGGACTTATTGATTGTTTGTGATTTCATGGGTGTATCTGGGGTCCTTATATTGGAGTTTTTCCTCTCATACTCTCTGTAGTGCTGGATTGGTAGATAGATATTCTTTCAGTCTGACTTTGTCCTGAAATACCTTGTTTACTCCATCTATGGTGATTGATAATTTTGCAGGTATAGTATTCTAGCTTTGCAGCCATGTTCTTTTAGCATCTGTATAACTTCTGACCAAGCTCTTCTAGCTTTCATTGTTTCCATTGAATAGTCGGGTGTTATTCTGATGGGTCTGCCTTTATATGTGAGTTGGCCCTTTTCTTTTGCAGCTCTTAAAATTTTTTCTTTGTTCTGTATGTTTTGTGGCTTGATTATAATGTGGCACACTGACTTTTTTGGTGGGTGGTACCTATTTGGTGTTCTGTATGCTTCTTGTATGTTTATAGGCATTTCCTTCTTCAGGTTAGGGAAGTATTGTTTTATGATTTTATTGAAAACATTATCTGTGCCTTTGAGCTGGTATTCTTCTCCTTCTTCTATTCCTATTATTCTCAAATTAGGTCTTTTCATGGTGTCCCAGATTTCCTGAACATTTTGAGGTATGGCTTTTATGGTTTTAGTATTTTCTTTGACTGATATATTTATTTGAGCTACTGAGTCTTCCACTTCAGAGATTCTATCTTCCATCTCTTGAACTTTGTTGGTTATGCTTGTATCTGTGGTTCCAGCTTTTTTCTTCAGGTTTTCTATTTCCATCTTTGCCTCATTTTGTGCCTTTTTTATTGCTTCCGTTTCAGCTTTTATTTCAGCTTTTAGTTCCTGACATGTTTCTTTCATAGATTTGTTCATCTTTTCCAATTTTTTGTTTGTATTTTCTTCTATTTCTTTAAGGCTATTTTTCATATCTTCTGTGAGAGCTTTGATGATCATCAAAAAGGAATTTTTGGTGTTGCTTTCTTCTGCTTCCTCTTCATTGCTCAGTTCAGGTCTTGTATTTGTATGATCGCCACTCTCTTCTGGAGTTACCATGTTGTTCTTTGTATTATTATGTAATTTTTTGCACTGATGTTTGCCCATGACTTCAGTAGTTCATGATTAGATGGCTCCTGGTCAGTTGTGGCACTTGGGCTTGTGTGCCTCCTCTCGCCTCTGTAGGCAGGTTCTGAATCTGCCCTTCAGAGACCCCAGCAGTTATCTGTTCGCTCAGTTTGAGGTCGAGGTGGGTAGCAATGCAAATTCCCTTAGCAGCAGCTGTGGGTATTGTGACAGGCAGACTTTATCTGCACCTGCTACAGAGTTCGCTGGGACTTATTCTTCAGATAGCACCTGGTCCTGGAAGCAGAACCAGAATGGATGGGAGCTCAACTCCCCCTCCCTGGCTGGGATATAGGCACTTGGGCCTGGTGACCCCTCCTCACCTCTAGGCGGGGTCTGAGTCTGTCCTTCAGGGACCCCTGTAGTTATCTGTTTGCTCAGTTCGAGGTCGAGGTGTGTAGCCGTGTAAATTCCCTCAGCAGCAGTTGTGGGTATGCTGATAGGCAGACTTTATCTGCACCTGTTACAGAGTGCGCTGGGACTCTGCAGACAACACCTGGTCCCCAGAATTTTAAACATTTTAATTGCCTTATTAACCAGATCTCAGAAGTACTTGAGGACCATTTAGCAGTTGTACCTGTACCGAGGAACCCACATACACCCCCCCCCCAAAGACCACCAGGAAGCTGGATTCTGATGCAAACCCATGAGGGTAAGTTTATTCCTTTGGACAGGTTCAAAGGAACCTGAGCTGAAACCCTTTGTTCTGACACACTGGAGGAGTTCAACCTTGAGCACAGGGATGGGAGGGTTTTTTTTTTTTAAAAAAAAAAGCTTTATAAGTGGGGTGTTACATATCTTGGCATTTCAGGATTAGGTAAGGGGCATATGGTACACTAATTCTTGGAAACTATTGGCTAAACTTTTGGTGTGAACCAATGTTTTGAATCCATTGCCTGAAAAATTTCTTGGACCCTTCTCAGACCTGTGCCCTGCCTTCAGGCACCAAATCTTTCCCTCAAACAAAGCTCTGCAATGGTAAATCTATTAAATATTCCTGTTTTGGGGCTTCAAATAAATGCAGGACTTTAAATAAAGCTGATTACTAAATGAATAGTTTATAAGTCAGTAGCTTATATAAATTTAGAATTTCACAGCTTTATTCTGTTTAATTTAAATCTTAAAATTTGAGGTGAACATTTAATTGAACTACTATTAGCATCAAAATAGGATATTACATTTTGTTTTTTTTCTTCTTCATTTTATATTTATAAAAAAACAGTAAAAAGAATTTAAAAATGCCGAAGAGTTAACAATAACTATACAGAGGATAATAATCATAAGCATGACTTATCAAGGGTGGAAATGCAAATAAGATTACTACACATATATTTTCTTTGTGTTCAGCTTTCCCTCTGAATTTTTTTTTCCATCCCTGTATATCCTTATTGAAAGTCTCTTACCCCTCCCACCACATCTGATCATTTTTCTTCTCTGCAACTCCCCATCCCCTCCCTGGGCAGGGAGCAGACAGTCCTATGGTCACACTGGCCCAATAATGCTTGGATCAGTCTTCACTTCCGGCCAAATCCAGTTTTGTCCCCCCTCGCTCAAGAGTGAGTCAGGTGTTTCTATAGATGGACTGGGGTTTGAAGGGTCAGTCCAGGGTGTTTCTGATCCCAAGCTGTTCAGTAGTTGTGGTTTGCTGCTTGGGCATGTTTGGCTTTTTTTCCTGTTTGTTTGTTTAGCGACCACTAGTGAGTGAGTACATCCCCTGCTTATCTCTCTGAGTTTGTGAGACTTCGCTCAGGAGGATATGCTCCAAATCCATCCATTTGCCTGTGAATTTTAGGATATCATTTTTTCTTACTGCTGAGTAGTATTCCATTGTGTAGATGTACCACAGTTTGTTAATCCATTCTTCAGTTGAGGGACATCAAGGTTGTTTCCAGGTTCTTGCTATTACAAATAATGCTGCTATGAACATAGTTGAGCTAATACCTTTGGAGTGTGAATGT
>PVIH01020701.1:0-31642 GCA_004025045.1 Sigmodon hispidus
AACAAACAAGAAAAAAAGCCAAACATGCCCAAGCGGCAAACCACAACCACGGAACAGCTTGGGATCAGAAACACCCTGGACTGACCCTTTGGATCCCACTCCACCTAGAGGAACACCTGACTCATTCTTGAGGGAGGGGGGAAAGAACTGGATTTGGCCAGAAGTGGAGACTGATCTAAGCATTATTGGGTCAGTGGGAGCATAGGACTGTCTGCTCCCTGCCCAGGGAGGGGATGGGTAGTTGCAGAGGAAAAAAATGACCAGATATGTTGGGAGGGGGAAGAGACCTTGAATAAGGATATACAGGGATGGAAAAAAAATTCAGAGGGAAAGATGAACACAAAGAAAATATAGGTGTAGCAATCTTATTTGTATTTCTACCCTTGATAAGCCATGCTTATCATTCTTATCCTCTGTATAGTTATTGTTAACTCTTCCATATTTTAAATTCTTTTTACTGTGTTTTTTTTTGATAAATACAAAATAAAGAAGGAAAAAAAAGTCACAAATGAAAGGTAGAGAGATATGTTTTAAGTGTTTGAGCTCATGCAGATCCTGGATGAGGTCTCAGCACCCAGACTGAGCGGCTTACAATGGCCTGTAAATCCAGATCCAGGGGACCTAGCTTCCTCTTCTGGTCTCCATGGGCACCTTCACTCACATACACATGTGCATGCCCATGCCCACACACATACACACCGCATTAGACATAAAATTAAACATTCTGTATTAATAAAAAGTTATCAACATTGTGAAGTATTTAAAGAAATTGTGGGTGACTTATTTTCATCTTCCTTGAAGAAAACACAATTTCTAACCATGACATGAATTCCAGAAAAATATATTAATTTGAGACAATCATGGTGTTTATTTTAATTTCAGCCTCTGAAAGAGGGCTGGTGACAAGTAAGATAGCATACAAGGGTATTTTCTCATGTTTATAAAGTTGCAGATTGACAAATAAACATATTTAGTGAAATAACTTTTACAGATTGTCAAGAATAGAGACTTCTCAGAAAAGAAAAAAAAGACAAAAATCTATGAAGATTCAGCACACTAGAAAAGGAAACTCAGATAGCAATTGATAAAATAAGAAAATATTGAATCTCATTAATCTAAAAATACAAATAAAATAATTAGACATATTTTTCTAGGCAAATATTTTATTACTGGCAATGATTAAAAGTATTTCCATATTTAAATGAGCCAATTAAAAAAAGGATATTTTGGGGGGACAATTTAAATGTAGACCTGGCATTTACTTATGATAAAGCATTGTGACTATCATTGCATTTGACAATAGGATTGAGATTGCATAAAAGAATGTCCTCTCATCAACCAAAACATAAACTATTGTGTGCAAGGATGACCTGCCCTGCCATTATGGTAGTTTCATAATACATGTAAGAGAAAACACAGGAAGGTATAGATGACAACATGTTAGTGTTGTATCTACATAAGGAACATAGGCAAGTTATGCTCTATTTTTATCTTTTAATTTTTTCTAAATAAATAAATTGTGACTATGATATGAGCCCATAAATAAAGAAAATAAGCAGTTTCTGAGTATATCAGCAAAATTTAAATCAGATGTACATTTTCAATCTTTACACTTTATGATTGTAACTTCCTCATTATAATGATAAAATACCTGATAAGGAGATAGCTAAGGGGTAGGGAGTTATCTTGACTTAGAGTTTTACAGGGGAGATAGCTGATCATCTTTGGGAGATGTTGTGTTGATGAAGACTTTCAAAGTACTCAAATCACTGGAAGATTGTGGACACAGATTTCCAAACTATCCTTCAGAAAGCTTCTGTTGACTTATGATCCTCTCTATTAAAAAATGAAACAAAGAAAACCCTTAAGTTTAAGATAAGTGTGCTTCCACTTGACTGTAATACAAGAATCTTGGAGGTTGACATAGGAGAACTGTAATTTTGAGGCCATCCTGGGCTGCAAAGTGAGACTGTCACAGAATAACCAAGGAGGGATAGAGGAGGAGGAGGTAAAAGAGAAGGAGGAGGAAGAGAATTGTAGTAAATTAAGTCTCTAAACTACATTGCATGGTATTGATAACAGAACTAAAGTGTATGTAAATATATATATATATATAGCTATTATGTATACATACATACATATACATAACTGTACATATGAGACAGATGTGAGTGTGATGCTTTCTTTAGAAATGCAAAGAGAGGGATTAACATAGGTCATGAGAATAAATGGACAAGACACTTTTGTGATAACTAAGATAAGAACTGTTTTGTCAAAATGAGCTAAGAACCTCATCCTCATTATAGAAGGGAGGTGTGTCCTAAAGAGAAAGAATTAAAGAAGAGATAAAGGGAACACCTGCACATTATATACATACCATGTAATCATGAAGAAATGACTTGAGATACCCAAAAGTCACATAAATACCCATGAGCATAGCAGCTGGTCGTAACCCCAGATTTGAGGAGGCACAGACAGGGTATCGCCATAAGGAGGTGGCTTACTAGACTAGCTACAAGTATAGAGCTCTGGGTTCAATGAAGTGATTCTGCCTCAATGTATAAGGTGGTGTCAACTGGGGAAGATATGGCATCAACTTCTGGCATATATATATATATATATATATATATCTTCTCACCTGTGTCTTTGCATAATCACTTATCTGAGCATGCATAAACAACACATGTACATCCCAAACTTGCATAGAAGTTAACATCATTTGGTATCATAACTGCACAACAAGCCTGGTAGTCGTGTTGTTATGTGGTTACTCATAATTAAGACATCCAGTGTTTTACCTAACCATAAGAAATCTGATTTGTTAGCCTATTCAATGAGCATTTATACAGAAGTTAATAAAACTTTTTTATTAAAGTTCTTTCTTCATTAATAATATGAAAATAGGGAAAGAATTTTTAATGTAGACAATGTGAGAAGGGACTGGCTTGCACAGGCTCTGCCTCCCAAGATCAGAAACCTTCCATTATTTCCACTTGCATATAACCTTCTGTCATCCTCAAGACAGCTTCTAAAGCCCCCAATGGAAATAGCTTATTTCAATAATTATATACTATATCATTGACA
This sequence comes from Sigmodon hispidus, assembly GCA_004025045.1. Classification (NCBI taxonomy): domain Eukaryota; kingdom Metazoa; phylum Chordata; class Mammalia; order Rodentia; family Cricetidae; genus Sigmodon; species Sigmodon hispidus. The sequence continues at coordinate 3,085 of PVIH01020701.1, forward strand.
TTTAAACAAATTCCATGCTACAAACTTGGAAACTTATTGGCTTGAATTTTCTTTGCTGTAAAAATTAGGCAATTAAAAATAGAAAAGATAGAGAGACAAAGGTGAGAAAGAGAAAGTGGGATGTACACAATAACCAGTGTTCAAATATATATACAGATGTAATCCAGGCTAGAAGTTTTATTGCCAGACATTAAATGGTGATATCATTTAAAGTTACTATTTTTTTACATTATAGCTAGAAAGTAAACAAAATGACATATTGTTATTTTGTCCATAATTAAGAAATTTTGATATATATTCCCAAGAGCAGGCAAAAGAGTCAAAGTGCTTTCCTTGGTATTAATTCTGGTCAACAGTCTTGTGCTTTAGTGAAATATCTAGTTAACAAAGTTGACCTTCAAACACAAACAATGCAGGCACAACCTGCCCCCCCCATTCCATCTGATTGCCCTGCCTACTTCCTTTGTCAGCTCTCTGATGGCCACCACATTTACCCTGTTCTTTTGTTTTCATGAAATGAACTTAGTGACATCAAATGACAAAAATACAAAACAACAAGCAATGTTGAAAAATATCCTATTTTCTACACTGAGAGCTGTTCCCACAGTCATGAAGCTTCTTTCCATGTGTACCAATTATCTGTAGTGCTTCACTTGTTATTTAGGACTGTGAGGCTTTGTTTGAACCCAACGGAACAAACTCTGATTAACTCAGAAGACCTGATTTAGTCATGAAGCCCTAGACTGAGCTGATGTCAGTTGAAGCAGAAATGACCCACTCAGATCTAAGGTGATTCCCTCTTCTTATTAGTTGAAGAATCCAAAGTTTTTAGTATTTGACTAACTGCTTTCAAAGAGATAGCTATACAAGGCCACTCCTGGAGGAAAACTTTGGCTTTCTGAGCCTGAGAATCCCTGTCTCTGGATGCTAAAGGGGATCTCCACCATGATTTTTTTCAAACTTGGCCTTAGTTATCTCTTTTCTTTGCATTATCTCTGGATATCTTTTTCCTTCCTTCTTGAGAGAGAAAGGAAAGCCCTTGGTAAATTGCTTTGTTTGTCTCATCGATGGCCATTCTGATCACTAGGCCTGAGTGCATCCTCCTAACACTGGGGTACTTATCATCTTCATCTCTAGCTTTAAGAACGATCAATAAAATAAATATTTTCAAGATAAATATAACTCTTCAAGCTGCACTTTAGTCCCTTCCAGAACCTCAACCTGCCACTTGGGGAAACGCATCCCTGACTTTGATCTTATGGACAACACCACCCACGATTTTTCATTTAACAAACACCTGAATGTGATGTCATTATTTCTACCTAGCAACAGCCTTCCTGTTTTCTGTTCCCTGCTATGGGTAACTGCCTCTCTATCTATTCCCAGAGCTTCCCTGACCCTATAACATCCACATATAAATTCATTTTATATTTACCCAATGGAATACTCATTCAAAGTGAATGAACATCTGCATTAATTGTGAGAGGAAGCGTTACCTGAAGACCTCCAAATATGAAGAACTGCAAAAAATGTTGGCTAGAACTATTCTGATACACTTGAAGAAACCTGATAAATACTTTGCAGATGATGATGTTGGTATCAAAAGAAGGTAGCTTCTCAGTTTGGGCACAATTTTATTAACTTGAAGTGTATCTGTGTAGTGATTTCTCCTAAAATAGACCATTTTGAATCCCTTGTCAATTCTTTTCATTACTTTCCTGAAACGGATCAATTTCATCCCTGGCTTGTTTGACAGTCAACAGGGAAATTGGATTGCTTTTGAACACATAAATGGGTTCCCACTCCTTCCCTACTTGAAAGAAAACGTTTATTTGTAGCACAAATAAACACCACACATGTCCATTTCCACAATAAGAAAATTACTTGAAGAAGACACTTAGCTAGGAAATATATTGGGAGAAATACAATTCTGTAAAATGAGTTAGGGTTAAAAATAAATATGACCCACTGAACTCATTTAGTGCTATGTCAAGGATATCTGTGGCATGTGAGTTCTCAGTACTTTAGGTAACTCTTTACCTTCAGCCTGGGTGGAATGAGGTTGGAGATATCTATATTATACATAATATATATATACATATATATATATATAATCTGTGTGTGTGTGTTGTGGTGATATGTTATATATTTAATAAAACCAATCTGGAATATCAGAGGAGAGATCCACCCACAGTCAAGCCAGGCAGAGGTAGCATATACATCATTTGTCCCATCACTTGGGAGGCAGAGATCATTCTGGATCTCAGTGAGTTCAAGGGATAACAGAGCAGTGGTAACTCACACTTTTAATCCCAACATGGGGATCCAAAGGATCTCTCTGAGTACAGGACCAAATAGTCAGACAGAGGTGGCACATGCCATTAGTCACAACACTTGGAAGGCAGAGGTAGGAGGATTTCTGTGAGTTGCAGGCCAGCCTGGTCTTCAAAGCAAGTTCCAGGACAGCCAAAACTGTTACAATGACAACCTGTCTCAAAACAAACAAAACAAAAGGCTGCAGAGATATTTTCGTCCTCTAATATTCCGGGATGATTTTATTAAATATATAACATATCATCACACTGTCTGTGTGTATGTATGTGTGTGTGTCTGCAAGTATATATAGAGGCCAGAAGTCAACCTTTTTTATTGTTGTTTTTATGACTCATTCCATCCTTTTTTTTTTTTTTTGAGACAGTCTCTTGTTAACTCAGTTTATCCTTTATCTAAACTTGCTGGCCAGTGAGCACCTGGGATCTCCCTGTCCCCACCACTCCAGTACTGAGATTATAAGCAGGCACCACAGTGCCTTGACTATTTTGCACAGGCTCTCAGGATCAAATCCAAGTCTTCATTCTTGAACACCAAGTGCTTTAACTTCAGAGCTATTTCCCTATTCCTGCAAGTTTCCATATTAGTGTTATTTATTTGGCATTATTATATTTATTTTAAAAATCAGAAAATTGTATTAGATAATAATAATTGAGTTCAAGGTACAAGTGACACCATAGAATTCCATCTTCCTATGTCGCCAAAGACTATGCATTAGTGTCAAATTTAACCTTAAGTAAGAATATCATTCTGGTAGATACCATTCTACTGGGGATGCTCTGAAGACATCTTGTGATGCTCTGAAAGATGCCAACTCTCTCTCATGGTCATCTTGTTCTCTGATCTCATCAAAGTCAACTGTGATTTTTGTCATTATTGTTGTTTTTCTTTTTCAGAGCCCATTGTTTTGAACAGTAATACAATCATCTTTGATCTTACTTGTTACTGGTGCTAGAGTTTCTCTTTTGATGGGACCATGTAGTTTTTTAAGATGTCAGTTACTTTAGGAATGGTATATCTGTTCAAGAACTACAACTTGAGAAATCTGCCTGCCAATTAATATTTTCCATGTAGAAATAATTTCCAGTTACTACCATTGAAATAAATCATCGTTCCAGATAAGAATATTTATATTCAAAATACAAAATGAAGTCTCAAAACTCAACAATAAGAAAACAACTCAATTAAAAATAGGGCAGTATTTTTTATAGTGCTAGAAGGTTTTATACAGATCACTGGGGGAGAAAAGAAGAGACTTTTCATGCTATAATACTGACCTGCCAGGCAAGAATTTAGTGTTCTCTTTCTCATTCTATGTTGACAAGGAGTTAGCTATGAGGGAACTCAGAAAGACTAAAGGTAGATCTTGCCCCTGTGTCTCCTGAAGGTCAAAATGTGGTTAAATAACCTTTAAGTTAACAAGTACGTTCTTCCCATGCTACCAGAAACTAAGGTGCCAGAGAACTTGCCCAACTATCATACATGTGCCCTCATGTACCTTCAAATGACACCGATCTGATATTTGCACTGGGATTTTTATTCCTGTTCTGCAATAGGCTCTTGTACAAATATAAGAAAAAATACCTTGAAAGGGTGAAATGGTCTATCCTGAGTTGGGAAGGAAAAAGTGTCATTTTAACACATGAATATGCCACCAACCTCATAAATATTCACAAAACTTCTTTCAAATCCATAATGCAAAGTCCACTGGGGCAGTTCCCTACCTGAGGTCATCCCACTCTGAGCTGTCTTTGGAGGCTAAATAAAGTTCTACTTAAAGAGTCTTTGTGAGCTGGCTCAGCCCAATGACTTGAGTTTGATTTCCAGCACCTAAATAAAGGTGGGAAGAATCAACTAATTCCTAAAGTTTCTCTCCTGCCTCCACATATATGTCCTAGCATGTGTACACATCAAACACACATATAGTCACATATCACTAATAAACAAAAGTAGCAACAACATAAATGAAGTTATCTGTGTATCTGGACTGAACTATTTGCTTCAAGAAAACAAGAATGAACAGAATGCCACATTTCTACCATTCTCATGCTAACCTTCTGATAGATCATATTGTAGGCCTTTAAAAGGGAGATCTATTTTACAAAGTAAGTAATTCTGCATGTTGGAATTTTAGAACAACTTTTGAGATATACTGAAATATTAAATATTGTAAATTTTCTTTAGAATGTACATTCTGTTTCCTAAAAATAAAATGGTAGCTTCAACTGCAATAAATGAGGATAAGGTCTTCCATGGTGGCCTGCTACAGCTGGCATGCTTGTGATCTGAGGACCTTCCAATAACCCAAGTAGCTTGCAATGTGAACAAGCTAATTTTTTGATACAAAGGAGCATAGTAATATAGGAGCAACATGACCATTGTATGCATACCCAGACCCTGGAAAGGGTCTGAAAAGTGTTTTCTCCATGCCATTTTGCTAAATTTCTGAAAAATCTGCAACCTACATCTCAGGTTTTCATAGCAGGTCATGATCTCCTTCCTGTGGCTTGCACTGCAGCTGCTTTTCTCCTGCAGTACATTCCAATCCATTCTGTATGCCCACAGAGTTCCTATACCTGTGTCTGCTAAGGAAGCCTCCAAGGTTCTAAATGATCAGGAAAGACAATCATCTTTATAGAAAGGAAGGGATGCAAGCCTGGTCTGATCACTGCTAGTAAGGAATTCAGATGAGCATTCCTCTTGTGTGTCTCAGCCTTGCCTCCCAGGGCTCCCTGCCAGACAAACCCTTGCCTGGTTTTTCCCTCTATATTCTAATCATGGACACATCACCTGCAGCTCCCACCACTTGCTCACAGCCTTGCCTCTTTTCTTCCTGATGTCTGTCCCTGTCTTCCAGTGCCCTGGTGTCTCCTTCTTATTCTTGTTATATTTAATTACATTTTCACTTATTCTTCCTGACATTTTAATGAACATTGGGTAGGAATAGAGGTGGGTATCATATTTCATTCTTTTATGGATATCTGAAAATATGTAATAGTTGGATTTTTATAGACTTATACACCAACATGTGCACATAAAATATTGTGTTGTATTGATTTGTCTTTTGTTTGGTGTGAGATAGGATCTCACATTGTAGCTAAGGCTAGCCCCAACCTCATGTCAACTCTTCTGCTTCTACCTGAGAAGGTTCTACTCCTATCAAGAAAACTATAATCTTGGTTAACAATGAGGTGACTAGGTCTCTTCCCTCTGTGTCTTTCGTCCTTGGTCTTGGCCTAACACAGCTTCTCCTCCAGCCTCTCACATGAACAATCGGCTCACAGAAGTGTCAATCATGGCCTGAGGGCTGCTATGTCAGGCTCCTGTGATAGTTCAGGACTGACACCCACTCCAGTTTAGTCTCACTGTTAGAAGCAGGAAGTATAGGGTATGGTCATGGAGAAGGTTTTCTCTCTGCATTGTGGGGCTCTGCTGCAGTTGGTACTTGCCTTAAGTTGGGCTTAGTCCTGCTTCCCAGCTCTCTGGTGGTTTCTCTGGGTGTCGCTTGTACAGAGATATCAAACACTATTTTCAATTCTTTCTTTGAGAGTCTAGGAGTTTAGTTAAGTATTTTATTTTTATAGTAAAAATATAGGTCTGTTTTAAAACAATATTGTTTCTGTACTGACTTTCTCTCTGGTCCAAATACTTATTTTGTTTTGAGATATCCCATGTATTCCAGCCTAGCCCCAAATTCCTAATCTTCCTGTTCCAACTTTGTAAATACTAGGATTATAGGCATGTGCCACATTGCCAAGTTTATGTGAAGTTAAGTCTCAAGACCAGCACTTCCTGCATGCTAGACAAATACTCTGCCACTGAGCTATATCCTCAGCCTTGTCAATAGAGATCATCTAAGGATATGTTGCCTCTGAGACTCATGCAGAACTCTAGCAAACAAAATTAGTTCATCAGAAGTGTGATGCATACAAAATATGGCATCTGAATATTATTTTTGAATTTCCTTGATGTCATAACCATTTTCTTATGAAATGGATAAACTCAGGACTAGGGGTCTGTGTGCATGTGTGCACACATGTATGCAGAATCCAGAATCTACTTTGTTATGCACCAAGCCTAGACCTAGGCTGGCAAAAATCACTCGTGCGCGCGTGCTCTCACTCTTCCATGGCCAGTGTTCTTGGAGCTAGCCATTTTCACATTCATTGTCTCTTACTTTTTAGGGCCACTGTTATACCAGGACCCACATACTAAGGAGCAAAACAGACTGCCCTTTGACTTTCGTATGTGCTCCCTAATATGGCACACATACACACACACACACACACACATACACACACACATACACACACTCACACATATACACACACATATACACACTCATACACATATACATACACAAACACACACACAATAAACAAATAGGATAAAACATAAAACATATTTTTTAAAAAATCATGCAAATGTATATTGAATGAATAATCTGAAAAATGTGAATTCACTAGGGAAAATATTCAGGGATCATCAACATGATTCCTGATCGAGAAAAAACACAATAATGGGCTCATGGCATATTTTCATAATGCACCCTGTGAACACCAGGAAGAAAACATAGATATGAGTAAGTCCTCAGCATTGCCCTTGAGAGCTTCATAGTCTAAGAAAAGAGAGCCGGTCTATAATACACATCCACTGTGGATTTACTTCAAGAGAAAAATTATTTTCTGTTACAAGCATCACGGGCACTAGCCATGCAGCCTTGTCTTAATTGAAGCCCTCAGCAGAATACCCATCACAGACACAAAGATGCGGGGAAGTGCTTCACTTTGGAGAGCATATGCCTGGATTGTGAATTTCACTTCCTCTAAGCCCAGCTCAGTGCGTGATAGTGGATTGATTCTCACATCAAAAAGAACCCAAAGCTATACATACTTAACCTTTGCAACCAGCTACTGCAAGGCAAGAAATAAACAAGCCTTAGGAGAAGAAATGAGTTGCCTGAGACTCCACAGCTCTTTTAATCTTGTGAAAGATGGGAATAAATCAATAAATAACAATAACATCAAGATGTGCAATTATAGTTTCGAACCACTTAAGAACACTAGGAAGCAGTGGATGATTCTAGTAGCTCTCTTTCTTTTAAAAAGCAACAGCTGCCTAAATCTCTACTTCTGAAGCTGGGGCATGAGTCTGGTACAAATTTGTGTGTGCTTACACTGGCTGGAAACCCAAAAACAAAAAGTAAATCAAATTGAATAATTAGTTTATGTCAACAGAAATTTTTTCCTTGTAACCTTATCTTTTAATTCTAAAGTACATTTTTGAAATTATGGCCTACACAAAGTCATTCTATATTTACAAATTGCAAGGGTTATTTGAATCTTAGCTTGTAAGTTGGCTCATTTTAAGTGGAGATAATGTGACTTATTCCAAGAAGTAATGTTTTTTCTTTATAAATTATCATATTATAATTTTAATCTAAGTACGAAATATTCTTCTAATCAGTTTTAATAAAGGAAGCCTAAGACTCATTTTGTTTTCTTTGTGTCTAAGCATTTCTATCTTAACAAAAAGCATTTTCTCTGAATTTGGAATTGTTGATCCAAGGGTGACTTCAGACCTGTGGTCTTTCTGCCTCCTCTCAAAAGCTAGAATTCCAGGTGTAAAACACCATAACTGCCTTGCGTGCAGCTAATGATTGAACTCAGGGCTTTAGGAATACTAGAAAAGCAGTTCACCAACTGAGCCCTGGTAAAAGGCTCCTTCAAAAAGGGAAATATATGGTGGCAGTGATTTAACTCGAATATACCAGTAAACCAGGGCCAGGGGAATTGCAGCTCTCTGCCATTTTATGAATCTAAGGAATTGGTTAGAGCCAATTATGTGACTTGGAGCCTCACCCCTCATCTTTCATGTGATAACTGAACTTCAGACCTCAAGGTCCAGATATAATATGCATATCTTATTTCATAGGGAGAAAGCAGAAAGCACTTACTCATCTCTTCAAAACATCAACAAATCTTGCAAATTTGTTGCAAATTTACCACACAAATTCTTCACATTCAGCTCCGTGTACCTTTCCTGTTCCTCCCACCTATAAATGCAAGTGTTCGCTTGACATTTCACTATGGTTGTGTTTGTGGTCACATAAAAATAATGATTCGATGGCTAAGATGGGGAAATAAGTAACAAAAGAAGACATAACTCAGTGGAATACTACACAACCGTTTCAAAAATGGAGACTGGATTTTTCTGGCCATTCTTCATCCATGAAAACACAAATGCCATCCTAGTTTCCTTGGATATAAGAATGAACAACACAGACCACATCAATGTCCTTTGAGATCCCATAGTCTAATGGGAAAGATTGTAACAAAAAAGGGCAAATTAGTATGTAGAGTCGATTATAACTGGCAAAAAAACAAAATCAAAAAGTGGGAGGCTCAGGGTGCTGACCCAAGAAGGCCTTTCAGAGAGGAGCCCAGAAGTGGGGCTGGGGAAAGAATTTCAGTAACAATGAAGAGAAAGGGGAAGGAATGCTTGGATGGGAGCAAGAAAGGTACAGAGGGCAAGTGCCTGGAAGACAGATTTAGGGAGTGGAAAAGTGACTCAAGAAAGGAAGCTGTGACCAGGAGCCCTGGAAACCACGGAGGAGATTCAAGCAAGAAAATGTCCCCATCATTATATTTCAAATTGGCAGAGTAGGAGGAGCAATGCTTAACAGACCCCCTTTCTGTGAGTTTGGAGGAAGAGTTTTACAAAGAAGGAGATGGATTTTAAAAAAATAAAGCAAAAACTAAAAACAAAAACAACTCCCTCTGAATGCAAAGCATCTCTAAGGAGTGAGCCTCGTGATATAAAAATAGCAAAATTAGTACTTTCAAACCACACAGTGTACGACGTGACAGTGTACAACATGAGCGTGTGTGTGAATGCTTATTTAAAAAGCCCCCGGGGAGGGATGCGGAGGCGCCATGCCAAACACGAGAAATAACTCAGAGAACAGAGTGGGCCTGCCTGCGGGTGGGGCAAGCCTCTTCGGTTTATTTTTATTTTTGGCAACGATAATGCATTCGTTTGTTAATTGTCTGTCTTCAATATGAATAGCAAGAATTATAAAGCTCAGTCAAGCCCTAGGGGAATTGTTGAAATTAAAAATTATAAAGGTATGTTTTAGCTGCTACCTTAGAAAAGATAAATATTTTAGAGGATGGTGATTCCAGAAGCATGAACTGAATCTGATTGATCAGAGTTTAAAATTTTACTTTTGCATCATTTTTTTCTGCAACATTAATTTGGAAAATGGAATCCATATATTTCCAGGGAGAGTGAGTAGGGCACAGAAGTGTGAGAACGGGCAGGTTTTGATTACAAGAGTCATAGACATCATGGTCTGAGAGGACGGACGGCTGGTGGAAATTGCAGAGAAGTGAGTTGTCAAGGCATTGGTGTTGGATGCAGAAGGATCCCAAAGTGACAACTCTTCCTTGTCTGTGCGTTTGACAGAGACTATCACTTTCCCTGTATCTATCTCCTTGTGCTCACATGGAACTAAACATTTCTACTTGGCCACATGGTAGGAATTAGCAGACAATGGTTTGCATGGGAACAGGAACATCATTCCATGCAATATTTCCCACCTCCTGGAGAAAAGTTTACTTATCCCTAGAGGGGAAAAAAAATGTTGCACAGGACACATGGGAGTAAGAATGCTGGTCTCTGGTTTGGTAAGAAACAAAGCTGGTGTAATAGATTAAAGTACCATAAAGTTAATAATACGAATGTACATATTTCAAGCACAGTGAAATTAACAACAACAAAAAAAAGGTACTGTGTTTTAGGCTTTTGGCAAAGGAAGGGATAGTCACAATTCTGAAGAAACTGGCTGTCAAATAACAAAAAGTCTTAATTTGTTTGTGGGTTCTATTAAAACATGGCATCTTCATGACCACAACCCAAAAATCCTGCAAAGGATAGCTCCAGATGATGCCAAGACTCCTGAGCTGGGATTAGTGTAGGCTTGGGGGAGAGCTGTTGGTGGAACAAAGTTCAGAAAGAAACTACACAGGGATTCTGAGTTTTCTACCACAGATACCAGTGGTGAAGAGTCCTCACAGGTGACTGCGGATTGTCTATGATGGTTAAGATAATGTAGGTAAATGGAGAAACAGAGCGGGTATCTAGGAAGTGTTTTTACATGCATTTTAGGTTAGATACCTATGTTTGTTTGTGTGTGTGTGTGTGTGTGTGTGTGTGTGTGTGTGTGTGTGTGTGTGTCTGGGTGAACATGTATGCACAGATGTATATGAAAGCTAGAGGATGTCAGATGTCATTTCTCAGACACTGCCTACCATTTTTAGAGACAGGGTCTTTTGCTAGCTATTCAGGCATGCTCCAAGGAACCTAGACTTTCTGACCTGTGAAACCAGTAATTTGCCTAAGTCCATCACCCCAGTGTTAGGATTCCAATCACATTTCACCAGTAAGAAATGTTTTCCTGGTGTTCTCAATCCTTCTAGCTCCTACAATCCCTCCTTCTCATCATCTGTATGATTACCCTAGCTCTGCCTGATATTTGGCTGATGATCTCTGCACTGCTCCCATCAGCTGCTGGATGAAACCACTCTGATGACCACTGGGCTGGGCACTAATCTATGAGCATAGCAGAATATCATTAAGAATAATTTTTTTTGACCCAGTAGTGGTTTGTTCTACTTTAGGTCTCTGGGTCATCAGCTTCTGGTTCCTGGGCATTTGGACAGTAGTGGGCATGAGCTCCCTCACTTGGTAGTATGGACCCCAAATTAGACTAATCATTGGTTGGCTACTTCTGCAAGCTCTGAACCATCATTGCTCCTGCACATCTTTCAGGCAGGACAGGTTGTAGTTTGAAGGTTTTGTGGCTGGATTGGTGTCCCAGTTTCTGTACTGGAAGACACGAACCCCACACATACAAGTGTATACTAATTCCTGTGGTCTCTCCCCATACTACTTCCTTCCATTCCCCCTCCTCAGAATCTATTATATTCCCACTTCCCAGGGATATCCATGTGTTCCCCACCTCCCAGAGCAATCCTTGTTACTTAGCGTCTCTGGGTCTGTGGATTGTATCACAATTATCCTTTATTTAATAGCTAATATCCACTTATAAGTGAGTACCTACCATGACTGTCTTTCTGGGTCTGGGTTACCTCACTTAGGATAATATTTTCTCTAGTTCCATCCATTTGCCTTCAAATTTCATGGTGTCATTGTTTTTATCAGCTGAGTAATGCTCCATTGTATAAATGTATCACATTCTCTTTATACATTCTTTGATTGAGGAATATATAGGTTGCTTTCAGTTTCTGGCTATCATGGATAAAGCCACAGTGAATATAGTTGAGCAACTTTCATTTTGGTAAGATGGGTTGTTTTGAAGTGTATACCCAAGAGTGTTATAGCTGGGTCTTGATGTATATTGATTCTAGTTTTCTCAGAAACCACTATATTGATTTCCATAGTAGTTGTGCAAGTTTATATTCCCATCAGCCATTTATGAATGTTCCTCTTGCTGGACAACCTTACCAGCAGAAGCTGTTACTTTTGTTAGTAGTCCTAGTCATTCTGACAGGTATAAAATGAAATCTCATAGTAGTTTTGTTTGCATTTCCCTGATGGATAAGGATGTTAAATGTTTCATTAACTGTTTCTCAGCTATTTGAGATCCCTCTCTAGAGAATTATGTTTAGATTTGTACCCCATTTTTAATTTAACTTTTTGGTTTATTGATGTCTAGTTTTATGAGTTCTTTATATATTTTTGATATTAGTCCTCTATTAAGTGTGGGGTTGGTGAAAATCTTTTCCTATTTTGTAGACTGTCATTCTGTCCTATTGATGGTGTCTTTTGTCTCACAGAAGCTTTTCAGTTTTATGAGGTCTCATGTATTAATTGTCGATCCTAATGTCAGTGCTATCAGTGTTCTGTTTAGGATTTTTTTCCTGTTCTAATGTGTTCAAGGCTATTCTCTACTTTCTCTTCTATCAGATTCAGTGCAACTGGTTTTATGTTAAGGTCTTTGATCAACTTAGAGTTGAGTTTTGTGCAGAGTGATAAGTGCATCTATTTGCATTCTTCTACATATAGGAATCTAGTTGGATCAACACCATCTGTTGAAGCAGATTTCTTTTTCATTGTGTACTTCTGGCTTCTTTATTTTAAAAAATCAAGTGTCTATAGGTGTATGAATTTATGTCTGGGTATTCAATTTAATTCCACTGATCAGTGTATCTGTTTTTAATGCCAATACCAAGTGTTTATGGCTCTGTGGAAGAGCTTGAAGTCCCTAATGATAAGACTTCCTCCAGTTCTTTTACTGTTCAGAATTGTTTTAAATAACTTGGGTTTTTTGTTTTATTTTGTTTTGTTTTTATGTGAAATTGAATATTAACTTTTTAAGATCTGTAAAGAATTGTTTTGGAATTTTTAGTTTGCTTTTAGTAATATGGCCTCTGTGATCTCACTGTCTGAAACACAGCACACTGGAACTTCCTGGATACTGCCTCCTCCTTCTCTCTAGTTTTATAAAATTAGCATTCATGTCTATTCACCTCAATCTCATCTACCCCAAACTTCCTTGTTCTTTCTTGCCTTTACCGTAAGTCAACACAGTCTCCTTCTCTCAGAGTTTAAAGACACGACAATGACTTCTTGTAGGAAAAGGTTGGAGAAGAACATTAGTATCCTCAACGCTTTTATTTTGTAATGACCTATAAAACACGGTTGAGGCACAGTGACTTTGTGCTTGCCGTTGGTTGTAAAATCCTTGAGGCTATGAAAAATTTGATGTACCTTAGGTTCCTCATCTCCTGTTTTGGGATCTATTGACTTCTCTATAAATGAATATTAAATAAAACATGATAAAAACCCAATGCCTTTGCTCTGTTCCAGAGAAGAGCTTTTGTGTGAAGGTGTAAAAGTGAAGTGATAAGGGCACAGCATCCCAAATCATGATTGTTGAATGCATTCCAATAATTAAATTCTGAGGAACAATTTAAAGCACATATTGCTTTCTCTCAAATCTTCCCTAGAGACAGCTGGTGCTCATTGGAGTTCACAGGCTTCATTACCAGTTCACTTTTGTATATTGGCAGTGATGAAATGGAGGAAGTAGAAACATGGGGTTAAATAGGTGAAGTTTGGAAGGCATCTGGGTTTCTGCATAACTTCCTAAACAGTCAGCTTGATGTTTATTTGGTCTAGACCAGGGGAGACTTTTTGCTTTAAATAAAATTAATCAACTTTTGCATGAATTAAAGTTGGCATTTAATGATTCAAGTTCTATGATCAGTGTAATGAGTAGACCTCAACAAGTATATTATGAATTTCATGCCTCATTTTCTCTCTCTGAATAATAAAGCTTATAACTGCTGTCCTGGTATAGACAGGGAGTATAGCAGGGATTAACTGCTGACTTTGTAAGGAACACTGTGCATCCCAGATGCCCCTTAATCCTGTGGAGGGTAAGAATTTGTTGATGACATTCTTATACTCTGTAGTATGGGCAATAGAAAAGAAACATAGCCTGGACATTGAAAAGCAGTAATAAGGAGGGTTACCACTCAGATATCAAACTATTTCTGTTCATGCTTAGTTAGTAGGGGATGCTGAAACACATTTTATTTGGATAAGCAGCATTCTGTCTTTAAGAAAATTCTTAGAATTCAATGTCTCATGTTCCACTCTTCAAAGGACATTTTACAAGTTATCTAATCTGATGCTCCCTGACAGAACCCATCAGATGTCTGGCAGGACGAGACGTTCAGAAGAATTTCACAAGGTGAGTAAACTTGGATCTCAGAGTTTCAAAGAAGATGCTATTTTCAGCTTTCTCCTTGTTCTATTGAGAACTGATATTGTAGGGTTTAAGTGCTTACATAATGTGCCTGAAGGCTGTAGGCAGAAAGATTGGCATGACCGCCACACCTACACCCACCATGGGATAGGAGGCCTGTGGGATATCTGAGCTAGACCTATATTTAAAATATTTTCTTTTGCTTTTTTAAAATAGAATCTCACATAGTCCACGGTAAGCTCAAACTCAATATAAAGTCAAGACAAGTCTTGAACTCTTGCTCACTCTGCTTTACCTCCTCCTCCTCCTGCTCATTCTGCTCATTCTGCTCTCCCCCATCCCCTCCTCCTCCTGCTCCTGTTTCTCCTTCCAAGTTGTTAGGATTATTCAGGTGAGATCATCACTCACAGCTACTTTCTAAATTTCTTGACTCAGGTATATTTCTTATGAATGCTTGGTAACTTGGTAGTGGTCACTTCCACATAGATTTCTTTATAAGTTCTTTGAATCATATTAACTCAAATAGTAAATTCAAAAACAAAACTAAACAAAGAATTTGGTAGGTACATGCACACATAGCATACATACACACACATACACACACAGAAAAAACACTAATGCTTGATCACACAATAAATAGATAGATAGATAGGTAGATAGATAAATGGATGGATGGATGGATGGATACATAGATAAATAATAGATACATCTTTCAAAGAAAGAAAGCCGTAATACCAATTCCTGGGATGTAGACCAGCTAAGTGTATGTAGAAGGAGTTTTTATCTTTGAGTTTTACATAAATGTCTATGTTTTTATTGAAAGGCTCAAGAAAGAATTTTCTGCTGATGTAGAAGGTATTTAGGGACAAAGTGATCCTGTTAGTCATCCACAATGACCATCTTGGAGTTCCAAATGTTTAGGGCCAAGGCAAACAGAGATGCACACAATAGCAATCCCTGATTTTATGTTTACCTGAAGAATCAATTTGACTTTCATGTTTATTCTGTTTAAATGTCAGACTCATTAAAAGATAGAAGCAGAATACTAATATATTTCTCCTGCTTTATCCATTGTGTATTGTTTATGAATATCTGACCCCCAATATCCACTAAAGGAAAATGGTATAAAAATATGGATGGGTAGTCCAAGTTAACTGAATGACTTAAGGATGGATTTTTTTAAACAATGCTTTGTGAAACCTAAAGAACAACAAATATAGTAGAGAAAGATGTTTCTCTTTAGTTCCTTGAGATTTTTCTGTATAGTTGCTCTTTTATTTTTTTCTGTGTTTGTGTCTGAGTGTGCATACACATATGTATGAAGGAGGAAGCCAATAGTTAGTGTTGGCTGCCATCTTTAATTGTTCTCCACCTCAGGTTTTTGAGACAAGATCTCTTTCTTAAAAAAAGACCTTACTAATCTTGCTATAATGATTGGCCAGCAAGCCCCAGGGAATCCTGTTGTTTGTGCCTCTACCGTGCAGGATTACAGGAGCAAGCTCTCATGCCTGGATATTTTCATGAGTTCTAGAAATCTAAAGTCAGATCCTGATGCTTATTCAGCAAGCACTTTACCAACTGGAGCATCTACTCAGCCCCATATATTCCTTAATTTTTAGATGTGTTGAGTAGAGTTGTTGCCTTCTAAGGAGCATAGCTATGCCTCCTAAGCTTTTTTCTTTGTTAAGACTAATGTTTAAATACGTAGCTTGGTCCATACTCCAGTTAGTGTTTCATTGGATATCTGAAATCTTTGGTTCATTATTCATTAGCTGCCATGTAGGAATATAAAAATGTCTAAACAAGTCAAAAGGAACCTTTGAGTACTGGAATCTTGTGCCTCTTCTGCTGATGTTATAAACTAGTGAGCTACACAACCCCAAACAGACAAGAATAAACTTCTGACTCATTGGTCAAGAAAGACACATTTACTATAGACTTACTTGTTTCTAGTCTAAGAGGAGATTAAAATTAAAATCTATCTTGCAAATTGTCTTTATTTAACTAAGTCAAGTACACATGGACAATAGCCTAAACTCTACTTAAGCATATATTGTTTCCCTTTTTCTAACCAGCCACACTTGTGAAAGCATCATTTTTTATGTATTAAGCAGCACTACATTCTATTGGCTTCACTCAAACCCATCCAAAGCAAAATAAATAACAGCAAAATCTATTGTGTAGTGAACACATTGAAGACAAAGAAAACAACAAATGCAGTCAGAGAAGCATAGAAGTTCGGATGATTCTGTAAGTCAAATGGTTTCCCACAAACCTTGCTGAGTTAAAGGTGCTTCTTCTGAAATTCCACTGTCATACTACAGTGCACTCTGTATATGGGTCAGCTTCCCCACAAATGTCAGGATGCTGAGGGCACAGCCTTATCTTTGAGCAACACAGGGGAAGCTTCGCACTTGGAGGGGACAAAAAGTAAAATTTGTTTGGCTCAGCTAAAAGGTTAATTTTACCTAATTGCTATGAAAGGATGACCCTTTGCTGAGCACATGCTCCAGTAATCACTGTGGAGGGCATGGGGACTCAGGATTCAAGAAAAGTGTTCTGGGTGATTTAGTAATAAAGTAGGACTGGAGTTTCCAGCAACCATCCTTCACAAGAACACAGTCTTCCTGAACAACCTTTGAAGCAAGAAAACACCTTCCCTTGGAGTTAAGGAACCTAAGTGAATGATCACAGAACCTAAGTCAAGCACACAAAGATGAATGCATTGGATAGGGCAGGAAGAATAGCTCACAGGGCTCTTCTCTGTATGTATACACTGTGCCATTTGCAAACAGATTGCTTCTCAGAAGAAGGAGATTGAAGTGGACAAATTTTGCCATGGTTTATAGAACCAGGACTGGCATACTTAAACCTAGAAATGAATCATCTGCCTCAGACATGGATTCTCAGAACATCTACTATCACAAGAGTCCTGAAAACTCTAGGTCAGCATTTGTGGGCCTAGATCCAGGCTTCTGACAATGCCAGACTAATACCCATAGTCTTGACAAATAATGGAATCTGAGGCTAAAAATCCAGACTCAATCTTGAAGACACAGGCTTCAGTGACTCCCCACTCAGTAGACCCATAGAGCAGGCTTGCATAATTCTAGTCACAGCTTTGTGAAGCAACCTTAAATCCCAACTTAGCACCAGTTCAGTCACTCGGGACCCAGGCATAAGATCATCTCAAGACCCAGAGTCCAGACTCACTACACAACACTCTAGTGAGAGATTTGTCCACTAGAACCCGTGTTCCCCCCCCCAAAACTCTATAAAATAAAGCAGCCGAAGTTCCAGTTCAGACTTAAGCTCTAGACTTGCCCCATAAACCAAGGTACCAGGTTTCTTCTGTCTGCAAATGTTCAAAAATGCTCTGACAAAACTGTTTACTTTTCTAGTAAATCTCTCAATGAGTTAAATATAAAATAAATGTAGCTCAAAAGAATAAGGCCACATATGATAAATTTGCTATGGACATCATACTCTTTAGGGACAGTAACAAGATGATAGAAGGATTCACTTGGTGGCATCTCTACTCAGGAATATTGAGATATTCTAGCCATCACAAGTATTCTAGAAGGAAAAGGTATTCCATTCTGATGTACTTTGTTTTCTTTGACTGGGATAAATGTGATGACCAAAAGCAACTTAAAGAGGAAAGAGTTAATTTCAGCTTACAGTTTATAGTCCATCATTAAGAGAAGTCAAGGCAAGAACTGAAACAAGAACCTGGAGATAAGAACAGATGCTGAGGCCAACAGATCCTCATTGGCTTGTTTCTCATAGTTTGTTCAGTCTGTTTTCTTATACAATGCAGGATCACCTTTCCAGGGATGGCACCATCCCCTGTGAGTTATACCCTCCCACCGTAGTTATCAGTCAAAGAATACACATAGACATACTCTCAGGACAACCTGATAGAGACATTTTCTCTGTTGACGATGACCCTATCTTTTGTCAAATTCACCAAACAAACAAAGGACAACAAAAGAACACATGATTGGAGCAAATACATAAAATTTCCTAATTGCAGATCAACTCTACTTAAAATCCTAAAGACTCTAGAAGACAGAAATGAGTTCAGTTATCTTGCAAGACAGAAAATTAAACTTGCATTTCTATGCCATAATGATCAGTTGTACTTTTTTACTGAAAATCATGAAAAAGAGGTTAAGAAAAAAACTCCTGTCTCCAATAAGAGCAAGAATTGCAGAATTCTTATAAATAAATATGATTAGCAGGTAAAATAACTTTTCACTGAAAATTGTAAAACATTAATGAAAGAAGATACATACAACTGGCCAGACACTCGTGCCCTTAGAGCAGAATTAATATTTTAAATGTCCACATAGAGTTACCTGTGGTTCAATTTAATTCCTGTCAAAAATCTAAAGTTCTATCTTTTCATATAAATTTAAAAGTAATATTTATACAAACTCACAAAAAAAGTTAAGACACAGAAGTAATTTTGAGCAAGAGGAAATGTTGAAGGTATTATAAAACTTTATTTCAAAATAAAATGCAAGACCACACAAAAAAAACATAGAGGACTTGAAACAGAATATGGAGTTCAGAAATTAATGTAGGCATTTACAGACAAATGATCTTGGACAAATATGTCAAGGATATGTAAAGAGAAAGAAATAGCCTCTTCAGTATATGGTCTTAGGAAAGTAGGCCTCCAGTTGTAGGACCCTTATCACACACCATACTCAAAATTCATTAAAAACATAAGTGGAAAACTAGAAACTAAAAGTGCTCCAATAGAAAACACTGAAAAGACTTCTCAGCGTTTTTCTTGGAAATTTCAAAAGCATGAGCACAAAAAGAGACATATATAAATGGGATTGCACCAAACCAAAGAACTTCTACATAGCAAAGGAAGCTATAAAGAACATGGCTCAGTTTCTGCTCAGTGAAGTAAGCCAGGCAAATACAGCTTCATCTCAATCTTCAGATTCTGGAAAAGTGATACTCTAAGAAGCAGAGGGAAGAATGATATGGTCACTGTAGCTAAATATGAAAATCCCAGAGCAGTGTTGGTTGATGTACTGAGTCCCAGCTAGTCTTCATGGGTACACTCTAGAGATCTAATGGACAATGTGATGAATACAGAAAATATTTGTTTTGTAGACTTGACAAATACATTGAGTAGCAGATCTTAAATCCTATCACCATAATAAAAAAAAGGTAGCTGTGTGACAATGTGTGATGGAGGGTGTTAATTAGCATGGCCATTTTTATGATCTGCTTCTGAAATGTCCAGTAGGCACTCACATTGAGAGCATTCATGGCCATTAGCTGATTTAAAAGTTATAGGCCTTTCAAAGATGGACCTGGGTGCTGAAAGGTCCCAAAAGTGGGCAAAAGTAATTCTCATTGCTTGTTCTATCTTAGACCTCTCTAAATAGTCTGCCAAAATGTGGGCAAGCCTCTGCTCCACTTTTCCTCTGTAAGGGACAGAGCTGCTCTCACCATTTACTTCCACCTCCCCCCACACACACACCTCTGTCATCCATCCCTATCACTATTCTTTACATGCTATGAAGGACTGAAATCTCTCTAAAACCATGAACTTTCCTTACATTATTTTCTGTCCAGTACTTTGGTTATATCATTGCAAGAATAACAAATGCAACTATAGCAATCATTCACACATGTCATATTGTATAATATATCTTTAAATTTTTATGTTTTGATTGTATGTCAGTAAAGCTGGAAAATAGATAATTGATTCATTCTTAGTCCATGGCTGCACTGAACACTACATACATTATTAGCTGCTAGTTATACAAAAGAATAGCTGGTCAATTCAATAAATTTCAATATCACACTATTACTTTACAAGAGTTTAGTAAAAATTATTTCCATAAAGTAAAAGTAACTTGAAAAGTTATCACCTCTCTCTGGGCGTGAGGGGGAAGGGAGTTTGAACAAGGGGATACATGAATAAAAAAAGAGACTTTATTCATAGTAAAATACATACATACATATGTACATACATACATACATACATAAAAAGAAAGTTATCAACTAACTGATTTTAAAAAAAAAAATCTAAAGAGTATTATTAAGTAGACTGAAGACACCAGATTATGTTTGTTCACATTCTAAGGGTTTGTTGTTGCTCATTAAGTGTTTTAAATGGTGTCCATACTGGGGAATTACTGTGAATTTTACATACATATATATATATACATGTATATATATAGTAACTTTAAAAAAATAAAATGACTTGAAAAGTTTCCCAACCAAAGTCTCTGAACTAAAAATACTACTGGCTCTGGAGGAACTCAAGGGAGAATCTTAAGATTAGATAATCAGGGCAGCCTGAGTAGTGGCACAGGCCTTTAATCCCAGCAGCCAGAAGGCTGAGGCAGGCTAAGCTCTGAATTCAAGTCCAGCCTGGTCTACAAAAGGAGTTCCAGGACAGCCAGGGCAGCTACACAGAGAAACCTTGTCTGGAGAAACAAAACAAAACAAGATTGGACGGTCACATTTCTCTCAAATGTCCTACTTTACAAAGTTGGACACAAATATCAAAATATCAACCCCACAGTCACTTCCTCAGAACTACATCCTGGACAGCAGAAAATTTCTTAGACAATATTGATCACACTGCCAACCTGAGTCTCTCCTGACTAATGTGGAAACCTTAAGCGAGAATTTTTCATTAACGTTGATTCGTAGATAAGAGTCTGTTGTGTTCTTTAGTCACTGTATGTTAAATAGTTGTGAAAAGACTAATAGTTTATAAAACACAACTGCTGCATCTGTAGACTATAAGGAGACCCTTGTAGTCTCCAGAAACTACTAATCTATTGTAGTTAAACATATCATTTTGTAAAAAAATGAACACAGTTCAGGAATGGTGTCTGAAGTAAAGGGTGGTTGGTTATCATCTGTGTATATCTTATATTTTCAAAATTATTAAGACTCTAATTTCTGATGTGGGTGTGCTTGGCTATATTTCTTATAACAGTTATGTTTGCTGTTAAGCTGTAAACTGTTTCCGAATGACTGAAAGTCCTTTGGCTCACATAGTAACAGAAGTCTTTATTTTTAACATTCTGATGTACATTCCTAACTGGTACAGTTAATATTTTGATGGTACAGGCTCCCTAGAATTTTCTTTCTGATGCAGTAGGTAGATTCCTTTGTGGTAGATTCCTTTGTTGACTCATAAATTATAAATAGATTGCCCTAAATCACAAAATCCTCTTTATCGCCCAGTTCTCTCTCTCTCTCTCTCTCTCTCTCTCTCTCTCTCTCTCTCTCTCTCTCCTCTCTCTCTGTCTAAATTTAACTGAGAGCCCCAGATAAAACTTTATGAAGCTATAAAGCTTAGTAAATCTTAAATTTTGTTGTTTCAGTAACTCATTTTGAGGATACATAGCACATCAGAGCCCAACACATGTTAGAAGATGTTACTTGTCAAAAGCCCAACTGTGAGAGACATTCAGGGAGGACTAGAGAGAGAAGGGGTAGGGAACTGCTGGCTTCAGGCCCCTTTCATTTGTTCATCCAAGAAGTCTGCTCAAGGCAAGCCTGTGACACAGTCAGACTCAGTCATACACATTCCCTGTGTCCTCACATGGAGCTGCCATTGGATGTCCAAGGCCAGGACTCCCCAGTCTAGTTACCCCACTTCCCCTCTCCCATATCTCCAAAGATAAGGCTTTCTTTTACCAGTCGAGTCCAGCAAACTCTAGATAACTGCAAACTCTAGATTACTATGCCCTCTGTGTTCTCTCTTGCCAAGGAGGTGCACAGACCAATCAGCTGGCATTACATGTTAAAGAGAAGTTTTACTGGACATGGTAAGTCACACTTGAAATCTCAGCACTCAGGAGGCTGAGGCAGGCAGATCACTGCAAACCTGGAGACCGGTACTATCTAATGAGTTATAAGCCATCCTGGGCTACAGAGATAAGTTCTAAGAAATCAAAGTTCTAGAAATGATGTGGCTGTTTTTCTGTTTTTATTCTCTTCTTCTGAATGCCAAAATGTCTTCTTTGTCTACTTTAATATAAACAGTATGCTTCCTCATCAACTTTACAATAATATTGAAAAGTCCCAGACAACACAGGAAAGAAATGATCACAGACGTAAGAAAATTTCAACCGTATATATGAAGAAAGACAGGCCCATAATGAATTTCAGACTCTACCTACATGAGAAGAGGCCACTATCTATCTGTTGTCTGTCTTTCTAGGTTGATTATACAACTTGAGGTCAAATGGCTTGCAGCAGAGTCAGAAGCCTTTCATCCTATGACAGCGTGCTCTTTGTGGAGTGAAATCTTTTAAGTTGTGTAACCCAGTCGCTCCTATTTCAATTGTAGCAGACAATTCTATCGTCCCACAGATAGTTACCATCTGTGTGGAATAGTGTCTGACTAGATGCACTGTGGTCTGTGTTATCTTTGTGTGGGTGGGTGGGGGACCTCCACCTGTGTGCACATGTGAACCCAGAGCAAGAAGTCTGGTGTGTTTCTGTTGTTCCCCTCTCAACTGCTTTGAGACAGGGTTTCTCACTGGACTCATAGCTCACGATTTGCCTAGACTGAATGGCCACCCAAGCTCTCAGAATCCACTCATCTCTGCCCGCCAATGCTGAGCTTCCAGGTATGTCCGGTCACCCCTTCATTGTAGTTTCTAGAAACTCAAACTCAGGCTCTCATGCCTGCAAAACAAGCACTCTCACTCAGTGTGCTGGCAGTTTTATGTCGATTACACACGTGTTGGAGTCATCAGAGAGAGTCAGTCAAGGAAATGCCTCCATATGAGTTAGCTATAGGACATTTTCGTAATTATCGATGATGAGAGAACATGGCCCAATGTAGGCCCAGGATGGTGGTCTTGAGTTCCAAAAGAAAGCAAACTGAGAAAGCCCTGGAAAGTAAGCCAGTAAGCAGCACCCCTCTATGGCTGCTGCCTCAGCTCTTACTTCAAGGTTGCCACCCTGCTTGGGTCCTTGTTGCTATTGGTGATAAACTATTAAGTGGGACTGCAAGTGAAATTAACCCTTTCCTCTCTGATTGACTTTAGCCATGATGCTTCATCACAGTAATAGCAACCCTAAGACCCCACTGAGTTAGCTCTGTGGCCCTGGTATGTATTTTTTCTATACAATAACATGCTGCTAGTCCACTCCCAGAAGCAGCATGAGGTGAGAGCATATAAAAACACAGATTTCCCAGTATCTATGAGTAAACTGAAAGAGATTCATAGTCATTTACAGGGCAGTGGCTAATGCTTATTTCACTGGTATTTTTTTTCTCAATTTTATCTCAATTGCGAAAATAGGCTTTACTACACATGCATAGTAATAATGAAATATGTGGTAAAGAATAAGGTCAGAGGCTGAAGAAGTAGCTCCAAAGCCAACTGAGGGTTTTTGTTTTGTTTTGTTTTAATTTTTTGGTTTTTTGCAAAGGACCAAAGTTCAGTTTTCAGTACCTTTGATGAGCATCTTTTTGGCTTTCCCTAGCATTGTGTACATGTGTGCACATACAGAGAAGCAGGCATGAGTACACATACATACACAGGAATAGACAGGTGATGGGTAGACAGACAGACAGACAGATGATAGATAGATAGATGGATAGATAGATAGATAGATAGATAGATAGACAGATAGATGGAACCAAATAAATAGGGAAGTTACCAAAATCTTCAAAGAATCCACTGCATAGCTCCCAGAACTAGTAAGGACTTCTATTCCTTTGCTCTCCATTGAATCACTCCCCAAGTTAACACATCAGGCAGGTGACAGACAGACAGATAGACAGCAGGGAATGGATTCTATATTGGCCTGAACAAAAAGAACAATCCTTCCTCAAAATTCTCTGCATTCCCAGTCTCATTTCACCACCAAGGCCATGTCCTACCGTGCATAATTTCCATTATCTCTATCACAATTCAGGTAGCCCTGTTTTTTGATGATAGGTAAATGAGATAAACAATATTCCAAAAATAAAGGCTGACACCACTGGAAGAGAAGTTTTTGTGTCACACCTTCAATAAAATGTGTTTACATCTGTGCAGCATACCTACAGACTCCTATGGGCTCATTCCTGAAGGCTTAAGTGATTCTTAAATATTTTAAAAAGGATTTCTTTCATGATTCTTGTTCTCTCAGAAGACCCATTCATTTTTAATCACAGCAAACCAAAGCCAAAACAAATACCACATATAGGAAGGGGCACGAGCTCTCTGATGTCTCCTCCACTTCCTACCATTTCCTCACCTTTAACATGCCTTATACTTTTGGCCACTGAGTTATCCCCTCCCATGGAGATCATCATGCTTTTCCTGTAGAAGATCACAGCTCAACCATTGGGCCCTTGTGAGCCAGTCTGAGCTCATATTGTGCCATATGCTTTGTGCTAATACTAAGCTCAGCCATACAAAGTCTGGCACCCTGCTCACCCTTGACTCTAAGTCCTTGGACATGGTCTCTCTTTCTGCGCTTCGTAGTCTTCACCATCAGTTCCCAACTCCATACAGTCCTACTGTTGTTCCTGCAACAACATTCCCTATCTCTACAGATGAGTTTCCCATAGCAGTGGCCAGCTGCCTGCATGATTCCCAAAGACTCCATTCTGCTAGAAATTACACCTTTCCATGCTTTACAGATTTAGTCAATAATTTAGCCAATTTCCTTGTCTGCTGCACTAGCTTTGAGATATTTTAATAAGAAGCTAATGGTCTTATCTCTGAAAGATGCATGTAACTGTGGCATTTAATTAGCATGAGTAACACCAGCAAGAGTTACAGAAGGTCTTCAGTCTTGCTATATATTATTAAGGAAGAAAGATAAAGAAGTATCATTGTCTTCTTTGTAATATAACCTTCCATGAGGACATAATGTCTGATAGGAGTTTGCACCTATATGCTTCTAGGACCACCTCTCTACAATTTACAGAATATGAAGCAAAGTACCCCATGACAACATTGCAGGTAAGAACTGCACATAAAACATCCTTTTCTGATCTTTCCCCACAGAAGTCATTGCAAGACAAAGAGAGGCTGAAAGCAGGCATGGGATAAGATACCATTAACTTTGGGACAATAGATCAGGGCTTGTCTTAGTGGAATCAAGACTGCCCTAAAGCCTAATGGGTGGTATTGCAGTTTGAGTAAAGGTGGTTTGATACTCGATTCCTCTCACATCACTAGGACTTGTGCAATTTCTGTTAAAAAAAAAAAAAACAGCAGAAAGAGAATTCTGGGATAATCAACACAATGCTGAGCTTAAACTAAACAGCAATGGCCAGTCCTGTACAATAATGTGCATACAGAGGTTCCTTCTCATCTCACCAAGGATAACACAATCTTTTTTTCCTTTGCTGTGCACAGTCTGGCTAGGTGCATAGTGTCTCAATCTCCAATAAAATTAGACAATCATTAATGAAAGATACTACTACAAGTTTCCAGTAATAGCAATATTGAGAAGCCTAGAAAACTGGGGAAAATGTTATAAAATAAATAAAAAGCAATGAGGAGAAATAGAAATATATTCAGGAAACCAAAGCCTTCCCTCACTTTCAGTTTTAAAAGAATAGCTAAGGAATTGCAGGTATGAAAGAAACCAGAAATATAAAACCAGCAATCCCAACTAACGAAGACAAGCATAGAAATCACAAATAACAAAGTGAGAGTAAATAGATCAGCTCAAAGTCATCTCTTCCTCAGTTGGACAAAAATATAAAAACTAAAAGAGTAGTATAGTGTGAAATTGCATGATTAATACAAGTTAAACTATGTAGAAAATGTGATGAAAACAAATAAAACAATAAATTAGCAAAAGTACCTACAAATAAGGTAGATAGAATTATCTATTATTACTACAGATATCATGAACAGCAGTGGAAAAATATCAGACCCTCAAGATTTAACATAAGAGGCCCGCAGGATGTCTTCGAAGGTGAAGCAGCTTGTCACCAAGCCTGATAACATGGGTCCAATTCCAGGAACCCACATAGTAGGAGAGACCACTGTGGCAAGTTATCTTCTGACATCCTCACAGCAGATAAATGAATAAGTAAATGTAAAAACTTTTTTAAAAAAAGAATTAACATGAATATTTTATGAAACTGAAGATAAGGCAGAAACCCTAAAAGGGGGGAAATGGAAAATTAAATATTGAAAAGTACATTAACATCAACTTCAATATTAAAAGCTGAAAGACCAGAAACAGCCTCAGAAAGCACACAAAGTTGTTTCAAAGCTGAATACCTACAATCGGGCAAAACAATATTTCAATAAGGCACAGTCTCCAAGTCTATAGAAACTAGAAATACTTGATTTTGCATCATCCATTTTAAATACCGGAAGATCTCAACAAATGGAGATGCTGTGGAGTACAGGAATTCTTAGGTTCGTCAGAGTCTAGAAACTTGAGCCAGTAGGACTGACCTGCAGAGACAGTAGAGTCACAGCCTGTCATTTCTCACCCAGGACTTTGAAGACTGTAGCGAGCTTGCATCACGCAGCATGAGGCCCTAGATGATAGACTTAAGACACATATTGGAGACAGGAATGAGCATGCACCATTATTAACAGACACTTGAAAACTATAGCTTTCTTAACATTCGTAGATCTAAATTTAGTACATGTAGGCTTCTATTATTATTTTCACAAATTAGAATCCATTTTTATTCATTTATAAAACTGAATATATTTTTAAAACTTTGGAATTTTAACATTTTTTTCTATGTAGTATTTTATGGCATTCATTCCAACATACTTCACCGGTGACTAGTAGCATTTAATGCTTTCCTTTCATTTTAATTTTGATGTGTTTTCTTACCCTAAATGTTACATAATCCTTGGCTGCAAAAATAAGTTTCATTTCCCAAAGACACACATCAATCCTTCCTAATCCTAGAGACTGTTTAAGAAGATCTCTAGTTTGATAGTTAGTTAGTTTGTTTGTTTGGTGTGTGGTATGGTGTGGTGTGGTGTGGTGTGGTGCGGTGTGTGTATATGTGTATGTACACACACAACACACGCATTCATGTACATCTGTGTGTTTAAGTGATAACCATAGTATTATCTCCAAAACTCACTCTCACTTTTAAAAAAAAGAACAGTATCTGGTCATTGTACATATGTATAAATGTATTTAATTGGTTAACAGGTGACACTTGCATTTGAAGAATAATCAAGCTTGCCAGTGTTTACGTCAACCTAGCTAATTCAGGAACATGCTTTACTGAACTTCTTGGACACTCTGGCTGTAGAGAAGAGCAAGCTGTGGGTGAAACTGTGATCAGATAAAGGAAGTTTGGTAGCCACACCCTCTGTGAAGTTATTACAGCTTCTCACTACTCAGCTGGTACATCTCTCATCACTCTGATAGTGACCAGGTCAAGCAGCATCTTGATCCTCTTCTATCAGCCACCAGGTTTTCTCTTGTATATTTTTGTTTTGGATCAAGGTCTATGATTGTCAGCCACATACATGGTTAGGATTAAACAGGGACAGAAGAGGACCAGTGTGTTCTTGTAAAGAGCCACAGCACCTCAGATGTTCCACATTTGCTTTACCTCAGTCTTGTTAGTATTCTGTTGCTATGAAGAGACATCATGACCAAGACAATTGCAGGGGGAGCATTTAATTGTTGTTTGCTTAAAGTTTCAGTCCATTATCATTGTAGCAGGAAGCATGACAGCATGTAGGCAGGTATGGTGCTAGAGAAGAAACTGAGAGTTCTACATCCTGAGACAAAGAAAGCAACGCTTGGCTGGCATGAGCTTTTTGACACCACAAAGCCCACTCCCAGTTACAAACCTCCTATAACAAGGCTATGCCTCCTACCCTTCCCAAACAATTCCACTAAATGGGACAAAGCATTCAAATATATATGGGCCTATAGAAGCTATTCTTACTCAAACCACCATTCCACTCACTCTGTGCCCAGGTCAAAATAATAATAATATCCAGCTACTAACAATTCAACAAAATTCCTAAATACTCAACCATCTGTATTTCCCATTTTACTTACCATAGAACCAACCCAAGGGTACAGAAGACAGTTTCATGAGGTAGAACCTATGTAACATGCAGCAGACGATCCAAACATGAGGACTTCATTTTAATCCTCAGCACCCACATAAAATCTCCAGACATGAAAATATATTGTTGCTTGTTTGTTTGTTTATAGACCACTAGTGAGTGAGTACATGCCCTGCTTATCTCTCTGAGTTTGTGAGACTTCGTTCAGGAGGATATTCTCCAAATCCATCCATTTGCCTGTGAATTTTAGGATATCATTTTTCCTTGCTGCTGCGTAGTATTCCATTGTGTAGATGTACCACAGTTTGTTAATCCATTCTTCAGTTGAGGGACATCTAGGTTGTTTCCAGGTTCTTGCTATTACAAATAATGCTGCTATGAACATAGTTGAGCTAATACCTTT
>PVIH01020702.1:0-31642 GCA_004025045.1 Sigmodon hispidus
AGAATAGGCTCAGAGATCTACGTGCTGCTCCCAGTGAGGGACTAAGGGTGTACACCTCACAACCAGTTTCAGCTTTTGTTAAAGATGGTGTCAATTGGATTATAATCTTCAGGTTCACCTGAATTTGGTGTCATCTTAATCTGATAACTTTGAGACCATTTTCCACTAAGTTGGCTTTGTATGTTCAGTAACACATCTTTACTGAGGAAAGAAAGCAAGAAAACTTCCTTTTCTTTCTCCTCCTTGTTCACAGGTCTGTTGGTCTTGCACACTGTCACTTATACTTGCTAGATCACTTTAGATAGTAGTCTGTTTACATAATGAGCTAATCTTCTCACAGAGAAGCTCTGGAGTCTAAGATTGTTGTAAAAATTAATTTATTTGTGTTATCTTGTATTGACAATAAAAATCTTTACTACTTTCTCAACCCTGGTCTCTCTTGTCCATTCTGCCTGCCCTGTAGTAGGGCTGGAACATTGTAAACTTAGTGCCTTTTGACATCAGATGTTTTATTAGCAGGCTGTATCTTTTTCTTTGCCTGCTTTGCTATATTAGCTTTAATTAACTGGCCACAGAGTCATATTCATAGGCAATATGAAAATTGTAATATAGAATGTACTCCAGTCAGGAAAAACTGTCATTCTGGAAACAGGTTGTCAGTACCTTGACTGATATAACACTAATGGAGATTGTCCAGCAGAAGGGGTCTTTCACATCTTGAATGGAAATGTTGGACATATAGTGCATATCATATTGCCTGTTTCAAAAACATAGATAAATAATTTAATAAAAAATATATACACCTTGTATATTTAAGCCATATTTGAATAGATTGGATAAGGATTATAAAAAAAATAATGCTGAAGAGTTATAAAGGTATTATAGCCTACAGATAAATAAGATAGGTTTGGTCCTATGACATTCCTAACTACTGTTGGTACTTCAGAGCTTCTAAGTAGTTTGCCACAGTCAGGAGGTATTCTTGGTATTCAGAGCTTAGAAGTCTGGCTGCCTTAGTGCTGTGGGGCAGGCTCTGTGTCGGGGTTCAAGTCCGCAGCATAGAAGAGCAGCAGCTTCAACAAATGCACTTTGTCTTGGAGCTGAGGGACTAGAGGTTCTCCCAGAATGTGGATCAGGCGGCTGCGGAAGGCCTCAATCTGCTTCTCCACATCCACCACTGTGATGTCATCTCCTTGCTGGGGCTTGGGTTTGATTCTTTTGATGATCAAGTCTTTTCGATCAATCACTGAACTCCGTAGGTGCTCTGCAAGAAGGAAAGGGTCAAACATTTGTCTTTTGTTTCTTGGGATTTAAAAGTTAAAGACCAATTTTATAAGTAAGACCTGGTCAAAAGGTCACGTGAGTTACTGTGGGAAGCCTGTTTTCTAAAAGGTTTGTGTTCTTGCCTCAACAATGATTGTCAGGCCACTCTGGGGGTACACAGTAGGTTCCAGACCATCTTGAAATACAAAGCAGATTTCAAAAAGAAAAAAAAAATATATGTATTTAGTGATTTGATTTAAACTTTCTTAGTGGGCTGGAGAGATGGCTCAGAGATGGAACAGCACTGACTGTTCTTCCAGAAGTCCTGAGTTCGATTCCCAGCATCCACATGGCAGTTGACAACTGTCTGTAATTCCAAGATTTGACACCCTTACACAGTTATACATGCAGGCAAAACACCAATTCACATAAAATAAAAAAATATTTAAACTTTCTTAGCGACAAGGTCTTCTGTATAACAGGCTGGCTTTAACTTGCTAAGTGGCCAAAAGTGACCTTGAATTTCTGATTCTCCTGCCTCCACTGAGCGCTAGTTTATGCTTGCTGGGTTGGAACCCAGGGCTTCATGAATGCTTTGAAAGCACTCAGCTAACTGAGCTATAGTCCCAGCCTTTCTAATTATTTATTAACTTGCCAGTTCTTCAGCTTTGCCTAGGTCATCAATTACCCCTGCCTAAAATTATTCTCATGTGATGAAGTTATTTAACAATGATCCTTGCCAACATGCTACCCAGTCTAACTCCAACAACTCTGAACAGTACTGTTTCATAGACTTTAAGGTTTCCCTCTGCAGTTCTGGGGACTGAACCCAGGGACTCACTTTTGAAGACAAATGCTCTAACCCTGAGCTAAAACCCCACCCATTTTAAGGTCTTTCACATCTTTTTTTGTGTTTTGTTTTGTTTTTTTTTTTAAAGATTTATTATGTATACAGTGTACAGAAGAGGGCACAGACCTCAACATAGATGGTGTGAACCACCATGTGGTTGCTGGGAACCAAACTCAAGTCCTCGGGATAAGCAGCCAGTGCTCCCAACCTCTGAGCCATCTCCCCAGCCCTGGTCCTTCACATCTTTTGCAAGTTTTATGTCCATCTTGCTGCAGATATGTTCTATGTTTGTACTTTACTCTCAGCCGTCTATAATGATGCTAGTCTGTGAATAACTGACTAAACAAAGGTGCTATGAGAAGCCAGAGTTCTCATGATGATGGTTTTTGCTTATCCACAACCTCATAACTAGGAGGACCACTGTATTACTACCAGCTGTCCCTATAGTTGTAATCAAGAACCAGTACTTTAAAATGTTTACCTTGTTGTTGTCATTACTACTATTGGTTCTTTGAGACAGGGTTTCGCTGTGTAGCCTTGGCTGTCCTAGAACTCATGCTGTGGACCAGGCTGCCCTCTAATTCACAGAGACCCACCTGCCTCTGCCTCCTGAGTGCAGGATTAAAGGCACATGTCACCACCACCTGGCTTCTTGTTTCTATTTAAATATTTTTTAATTGCTTATTTTATGTGTGGGTGTTTTGCTTGCATCTATGTCTATTTACCACATTTGTGCTGTGCATTCCCAAGAGATAAGGGGTAGTTTTTGGCCTTTCAGTAGGTTATGGATAACTGTCATTATCAGGGTGATTGGTTACAAATTGTTATTGGTAATGGTCAGGGAAAATGTTGAACAAGGGAGAGTAGGTTCAGGGTTCTTGTTTGTAAAAAAGAAAGAAGGAATACAGATATATTAGGGTAAAAGGGTAGATTACTGAATCTACCCTTAAAAAAGGGGGAATGAATACCATAGAGTATAAGGATAGATTATTGAATCTAATTATTAAAAAAGCAACTACTAGCTTTAAATATTTTACATTAGACTGGATTTTTGTATATTGTATACAAATTGTATATATTGACACAAAGTTGAGATTTTGTTACTGTACACAAATTTCTACTCTTGTTCAAAGTATTGTGCCTATAGAGCTCATCTAACAATGTAATGCAAATTGCTAGTTAATTAACTTAAGTTCATTTTATTTTTATGACAATGAGACATGTCTGCTCCTGGCAGCACCAATCTACTACAGAGGAGATGATGGGCACCAGAGAAAACTCCATATAGAGTTCACTTTCTTTGTGGCAAAAAAAAAAAAAAAATTAGTTACTGGGCAAAAAAGTACCCTAGTCTTGACTGCAAACAGTATGATGTTCGAAATGGACAAGCAGGACACACAAGAAAGAATTGCCGGGGCTGGAGAGATGGCTCAGCGGTTAAGAGCACTGTCTGCTCTTCCAGAGGACCCGGGTTTGATTCCCAGCACCCACATGGCAGCTAACAACTGTCTGTAGTTCCAGTTCTAGGCAAAACACTAAGGCAAATAAATAAATAAAGTTTTTTTTTTTTTTTTTTAAAAAAAAGAAAGAAAGAATTGCCAAACTTTGCCAAGACAAGGTAGGAAGGTCTTTAAGAATATCCTGCTTCACAGATAAATCTGTCGGATATGCTAGGCCTGTAGGCTGAAGATGGATGTCCCAACATTGCAGAGGAACCTTGGGTGACTGTCCAGGCAGCCAGTTGTTTCATTTTTCACATTTTTTGGCAGTTGCTTGCTTGCACTTGTTTACTCAGTATTATTTCCTCCTTGGGGAGTTGAAGACTAGATATTTAAAGTTCCTAGTTACAGATTCAGAAAAGAAACTAAGAGGTATAAACTGTGTAAGTTTGAGAGACATCAAAAGATAGTTTTTGATCGGTAATACAAGTTAGATAGAAAGCGAATTAGGTACAATTCTTTGGACTCACCAAAATAGAATAAATAATGCAGTATTTTCTCTGACTTGTCAGTTGTTAATGGATTGGACATTACTGATGTAATTATTGCTATATATAGTGTATATGGTTATTGTATTTAACTAATACAATTTTCCTTAGTTAAAACCTTTTTTAGTTTTTGACACAAAGGGGGATATGTACTGATATATTGTGTATCTAATAAAGTTTGCCTGAAGAGCAGAGGGCAGAGCCACCCACAGAGTTAGCCATAGAAGTCAGGGAGTGGAGACCTACACCTTTAATGCCAGCACTTGGGATCACATGCCTCTGCTTCTAGTGCTTGGTAAACACACATGCCTTTGATTCTAGCACTAGGAAAGTTGAAATGATGAAAAATTGAAACAATGGAAAATGAGATAGCTAGTCAAAAAAGATAGATAAGGCAGGAGTTCAGCCCTTTGCCTCCGACCCCCTTCCCTTTTGGTGAGGACTCAGAGGCATTCAGTTTAAGGATTCATAAGGAGTGGCTAGGTGAGAAGTAGCCGTAGTTTGTTCCTCTGTTTCTCTGATCCATCAGCTTTTCTCTAATATCTGGCTCTGGGTTTTTATTATAAGACCAAGTAGAAACCCATGGAGAACGGAAGGCATTGGGTGCCCTGGAACTGGAGTTACAGTTGTTAGTTACTACATGAGTACTGGGAATTGAACTTGGATCCTCTATGGGAGTATGGTACTCTTAATCATTATGTCATCTTTCCAGCTTGTATTATTATTTTGAGTAATATATACTATTACTATGTATCCTTCAACTCTTCCTTCTTCCTTCTGTCTCAGCTTCCTGGGTGCTGGGATTACCAGCAAGTGTCACCACACCTGCCTAGAACAATGCTTTACTTAGGTGAACTAGTGAGAATTCTGAGAAATTGTCCTTTGAGACTTCCACAGGACATGCTTACGAGCAAGTGCTGCTTACCTCTCAGCACATGCTGATAACTGGACAACAGGAACTGCAGATGCTCAACCAGCTCGTCCCATGTCTGCCACTGGGTCTTATCTGACTGCAGAGACAGTAAAAGCAACAGGTAATGAATGCTTGCCCAGTTAAAGGTCCCAGTTATAGCACAGTTTCCAAAGCTCTTCCATGATGCCCAAACAACAGGGTTAGGGAAAGTGCTCTGGACGAGGAACTGAAGCAGAAAGAAAAGTACCTGACACTTGAGCAGAGATGTGGAGTTGTTCAGAAAATAGAGGGCCTGGGCCAGAGACAAGGGGAGACGGGTAGGTGTCTCACAACTGTGGAGGAATATGATCTCTAACACTTTGCAGCGCAGAAGGTGGCTTTCCATAGTAGTAAAGAACATCTCCCTGTGTGGAGAAGAGGGAGTTAGGCACAAGTACATTCAAAGAGCATATGGCAGGTTTTCCCTGAAAGGTCTGACATAATGGAGGTCAACCAAGCCACATGCTGTAGACAGAAATGGATTTGTTTATGAAGCAGTAACTTACAGGATGAGAGAACAGCTTGACATTTGAAAAGTCAAAGCCAGGTTCTTAGTGCATATCCAGGGAGGGAGGCAGGGGGTCTTGAGCTTGAGGCTGGCCAGTTGGAGACTGACCCCAGAGCCTGTACTTCAGGATGTTGTCTACCGCCGAGACGTATGTATGCTTGGCTTAAAATTTCCACCAGAGATTATATACTCAAGAAAAACAGAACATCTTTACAATACATAAAGCATTTAGCAATTAGGAACTATATTCAGCAAAAATGGTGGTGAAATAAAAACAAAATCAAGATAAATAAAAACAATGTAGCAAGCCAGACATGGTAGCCCATGCCTTTATCCTAGTACTTGTGGCAGAGGCAGGCAGATGGATCTCTGTGAGTTTGAGGCCAGCCTAGTCTACAGAGCTAGTTACAGGACATACAGGACATACATACCCTGTCTCAGTGCCACCCCCCAAAACAATAAGGGAGATTTATTCTCTTGCCCCAGGCTTTCTTGCTGAGATCACAGGCTTCAAACTCAGGCCCAGCTGTCATTCATTTTTTTTTTTTTCACAATATATCTTGGAAATCAGTTAATAAAAATTTCCTTACTTATATAGCTACATAATTTTCTACCATGTACAGACATCATGTCCCACATATGGGCATTTGAGTTGTTTCCAATATTTTGCAGTTGTAAACATCATTGTAGTGAGTATCTTCATGCACATGTTTCATTATTATCCCAGCAGATCTCTGCGTTTGAGGACAACGTGGTCTCTAGGAATACTTAGAGAAACCTGTCTCAAAAAACCAAAAAAAGGAGTAAACTCTAGAATGCACATGTAGTTCTCTTAGACACTACTCCTGTATTTCGCTCTCAGGCTTATCATGTCATTTCTGCATTCTCATCAGCAATGACTAAGTGCCTGCTTTCTCCCAACTTCTGTAACAGGGAACATTATTGGTCTTTTTGAGGGGGTAAGAAATTGTATCTCAGTGAAGTTTTTGCTTTTTAAAAAATATTTATTTGAACAACATAGGAGAATAAAATTACAGACTATTATTTTTTGTAAACATAGATGTAAAAACCTTAAATATTAGCAACATGAATCCATCAATACATTGAAAGGATAGCATGTGCTGGGTGGTAGTGGTGCCTTTAATCCAAGCACTCTGGGAGGCAGAGGCAGGCAGATCTCTGAGTTTTTGAACCATCTGGTCTACAGAGCCAGTTATAGGACAGTCAGGGATACACAGAGAAACCATCTTGAAAGACTAAAAAAAAAAAACAAAACCAACCAATCAAACAAACAAATGATAGCATGCAACCAAGTAGGGATTTGGTTCCTGGAATGTAAAGCTAATTAAACTTGAAGAAATTAACGTGAAGAGGAAAAATTATGATTATCTCAAAAAATGCTGAAAGTTTCTATTTATATTGTAGAGATAGAACTCTTCCTTAGCTGACAAAAGGCACCTACAGACGTCTCCTGCTTCCATGT
The DNA here is from genome assembly GCA_004025045.1 of Sigmodon hispidus. Taxonomy (NCBI): domain Eukaryota; kingdom Metazoa; phylum Chordata; class Mammalia; order Rodentia; family Cricetidae; genus Sigmodon; species Sigmodon hispidus. The sequence goes on from PVIH01020702.1 coordinate 7,044, forward strand.
AATGCTCAAGACTAACTGGCTCCTTACGATGAGAGACGAGGCAGGGACGGCTGCTCCTGCCATTCCTCTAACTCTCTACTAGGAAGTCTTGGTGGAGTGAGGCAAGACAATGGGGAAAAGTCATACAGACCAGAAGGGAGGATCAAGTTCCATTTGCAGACAACATAAACGTGTGTAGAAATGACTAAAAACTACAAAATGACCAAAAATCCTATTAATATAAGTAATGTCAAGTTTACAAGATTTGATTTTTTAAATTACATTTTATTAATTTTGTCTGTGTCTTCAAGCCATGGCCTATGGATGGAAGTCACTGGCCATGGCAGGAAGTCAGACTGGCAGGCTTGGCGTAGACTCTACCTACTTTGCCATGCTGCCAAGGTTGTAAGATTGTAAATACTGTCAGCAAGCCACTGGAAATAACAAGTCAGGCATTTGTGAGGTCACACATTCTGTATAGTTTAACAGTAAAAAACAAAACAACAAAACCTCCTGCAAATTATACCTGAACTAATAATGAATATATAAATAAAGGGTACTTCATTTATCTTCCAGTATAATTTGGCTGGGTGGCAAATTTGTCCCTTCTGAGAAAAATCTTAGTGTTAGCGTTTATCTAATTCTTTTTGTCTATTCCAAGTCTAAGCTTGAAGGTCGACTTGTTAATCAAATCACTATGGCAGGGAGAATTAGGATCCCTTGAAAGTGTCCTGCTTCCTCCCTAGGAATTATGTCTTGCCTGTACATTGATTATTTGGGAACCTCCTCCTTTTATTTCAAAGACATAAGTAGTCTCCCTACCCTTTTCTTCCTTTTTCAATTACTTTGTGGTTTTCCTCTCTTGAAATTCTCTTTCAGGCAGGCAGATTTTTAAAAAGTTAATAAAGAAATGACTTTTGAGTCTTTTTAAAGGAGAAATCAACCCAAACCAAATCAAGCCCATCAAAGTGGACTCACCTCTGACTCCTCTCAGGGATGTCCAGCACAAACCCAAACATCATCTCAGCTATTTTATTGGAGCTGCAGGTAGGAGTCCTGTCCACCTCTACAGCGATGGACAACATCCTCTGAAGCTGACACACAATCCTGAATCCAGAATACAGGATACAAGTGAGTGAACAGGCTTGGTAAGAGACTTCATGAAGCTAGAGGTCCCTACCAATATATACCAACAACAGGCCTCTGGATGTAGAAGTGCACATCTTTAATTCCAGCACTCAGAAAGCAGAGGATGGCAGGCCTCTGTGAGTTCAAAGCCAGCCTGATCTACATAGTGAATTTCAGGCCATCCAGAGTTACATGGTAAAACTCTATTGCAAACAAAATAACCAAGCAAACAGCAGTGACATGACTAAAGAACAGAGACTATTAGAGGGTCGGTAAACACATGACAGGCCAAGGGGAGAAATCCAGGTATTAGCTGGCACTCACTGAGCAATTCATCCACCCGAATCCTTTTTGTCAGGTCATGTGACCCTTTCAGAATATGAGGGTGAACTACTTAAGCAAGATGCTTCCAAATTAACAGCAGCACCACACAGTCCTAAGGGCTAGAGAACTTTAGAGACACTGTAACTTCTCTGTTTTGTAAATGAAGAAACAGTTCCAAAGGGACTTAATTTTAAATTCTTTGTTATGGGAGAAGACATACACCTGCCATTTAATTTTTAAAATGTTAAATTACTTAATTACTTCTACATATGAATATTTTTTGAACAAGTATGTCTATGTACCATGTGCATGCCTGGTGTCCTCACAGGTTAAGAAAGCTCTAGATCTTCTGCAAGTGGAGTTACAGACAGTTGTGAGCTGTCATGTGGGTACTGGGAATTAAACCTGGGCCCTCAGGAAGAGCAGCCAGTGCTCTTAACTGCTGAGCCATTTCTGTAACCCTACCATGTTATTTTTCTCTTTTTCTTTTTTTTAATATTTATTTTTATTTTATGTGCATTGGTATTTTGCCTGCATGTATAACTGCGTAAGGGTGTCAGATCTTGGAATTACAGACAGTTGTTAGCTGCCATGTGGTTGCTGGGAATTGAACTCAGATCCTCTGGAGGAACAGTCAGTGCTCTTAACCTCTGAGCCATCTCTCCAGCCCCGTTCTTTTTCTATTCCAGGTTTCTTTACAACACAGTAGTTCTTACTAAGACTAGTTTCGGAATGTCCACTGCCAAACTCTCACCTTCCCTCCCTTCATACACCAGTGTGGGAGAGAGGCAGAGACATGACTAGAAAGCGCGTCTGACTTGACACTGTCCATTTAAACACATATTATCTGATGGAAGGGCATTGTTTTCAGAAAAAACTGCAGAAAGTGACAAGGGTAGCCAAGATTCTGGCTCTACAAGTTTTTTTGTGAGAACCATTTTATTAGAGTTAGAGAGAGAGAGAGAGAGAGAGAACCCAAATAAACAGGGCAGGCAAGCTAGAGGTCTTGGCAGCCTGCCAGGAGGTAGGAGCTGGGTCAGAGTTCTAACTCTGTACCAGTCATGGGTGGGGAAGGCTCATCACAGGAAGCCTTTGAGCAGCTCTGAGGGATGGGGGTGGCCCCAAAGGGAGCAAGTGCCCAGAGTATGGGACAAAGCAGGCTCAGGACTTTGGCTTAGCAGTGAGGACCTGCAGGCAGCAGCCCTCCCTTTCTGCTGATGGATTAGAATCCAGGTCCTAATGAACACCATACAACAATTCTACCATAATTATCCTCCTAGTCTAGACTAAATCTTTGATGGTACATATCTTCTCCCATAACAAAGAAATTAAAATTAAGTCCCTTTGGAACTGTTTCTTCATTTACAAAACAGGGAAGTTACAGTGTCTCTAAAGTTCTCTAGCCCTTAGGACTGTGTGGTGCTACTGTTAATTTGGAAGCATCTTGCTTATGTAGTTCACCCTCATATTCTGAAAGGGTCACATGACCTGACAAAAGGATTCGGGTGGATGAATTGCTCAGTGAGTGCTAGCTAATACAAGAGTGGGTAATCCCGGGCAAGCTGCTCTTTGGGGCCAGTCCTATTCTTTTTTTTTTTTTTTTTTTTAATATTTATTTATTTATTGTGTCCATAGTACACAGAACAGGGCACCAGATGCCATCATAGATGGCTGTAAGCCACCATGTGGCCCCTGGGAACCGAACTAAGTAAGGACCTCCGGAAGAACAGCCAGAGCTCCCAACCTCTGAGCCATCCTCCAGCCCCCCAGTCCTATTCTTAAAATACCAAATCCCTCCAGCCCCAGAAGACAACTCTTTGCTCGATCCTTACAGCTGATTGGCGTTCCTGGTCAGGTTAGGCTGGGGACGCAGGTGGTCACTGCCAGCTTTCAAGACTCCTGTTCCTGAAGAGGTCTGAGTCCCATCTGGAGGCTGTGTTAATTCATTTTCAGTCACTGCTTTGACCAGCCACTTGATAACATCTCTGGAATACAGAGGAGGTAAGAAAGAAAAGGTTTACATCACTCTTGCACCAGCGGGCTTCCACACCAGGAGATTCTTCCAAAGGCAGCCAAGGGTCTTTAGGTTGATTGATTAATTAATTGATCAGTTATTTATTTATTTGAGACAGAGTTTTTTTGTGTAGTCCTGAAACTTGCTCTGTAGACCAGGCTGGCTGTAAACTTAGATTTTTCTGCTTCTGCCTCCCAAGTGCTGGGATTAAAGGCGTGTCCCACTACTGTCAGGCTATTTTCAATATTTAAATAAGTCTAATGAAAAAATCACACATTAAACTACAGCCTGGTTATAAAAGCAAACTGAAACATAAATATTTTTCTTCTTTTGTGGTACTTAAGACTGAGCCTAGGACCTTGTGCATACATGTTACCCAAGCATTCTACTACTGGGCTGTACCTCTAGCCCAACACTTTGCTAGAAGTTTTAATATTAGTTACATTTTACCATTGTGTGGCAAATACTTGACAGAAATAACTTAAAGGAGAAGGATTTATTTCAGCTCACAATTTTAGAGGGTTCAGTCAATGGGTGCTTGAACCTGTGCAGTCAGGCAGAACATCCTGGGAGAGGAACATGTGGCAGAGGTTGTTCTTTACTTTTGTTTTAAAAGATTTATTTATTATGTATATACAGTATATAGAAGAGGGTACCAGATGTCAATATAGATGGTTGTGAGCCACCATGCAGTTGTTGAGAATTGAACTCAGGACCTCTGGAAGAAGAGTCAGTCTTAACCTCTGAGCCATCTCTCCAGCCCCATGTTCTTCACTTCTTAGTGGATAAAAACAGTGTAAAGGGGAATGTAGGAAGTGGCCAGTATGAGCTATAATGGCCAGGACAGCCCCACCCTGTGACCTACTTCCTCAATTAGACAATACTTCTCAATGATATCAGTGTATTATAAATGCATAAAAAATTAACACATTTATTAAGGCAAAGCTCCCAAGATCTAATTTTCTCTGGAAACAATATTACAGACCACTGAGGTATGTTTCACTAGTCCATTGAACTGGACAATCAAATGTGGCTACCATAAATTATAATTACAGAAAAGTACTTCTGGGGCCAAGATGATTTTCTGACCAGCAATACTACCTAACTAGGTGGAAGGCAGGACTAGATGACCAGGTAGGCATTCACCAGCTGTCCACTATCACACATCACCTATGAAGGTAACATCTAGGGCTGGAGATGTGCAGTGCAGGCATACTTCATATAGGGCTTGAGCTTTATCAGTAAGGCAAAAACATCTTATACTGTTAACATTGTTTTGTTGTTGTTTTGGTTTTTGAGACAGAGTTTCTTTGTGTAGCTCTGGCTGTCCTGAAGCTTGTTCTGTAGACTAGGCTGGCCTCCATGAATTCATGGACAAGTGTTTAAAGTGTTAAAGTGCCCCACCACCATTCAGCCCTAAAATTCATTTTGATGATTACTGATTACTTAATTAACCAAGATTTAAAAAGTTGTATTGAATACACACACTTAATTGTTTCTCTCCTAAAATCACAGTACCACTAGAGAAAATAAAATTGTAAAGTACTGATTTGAGTGTCGTAGCACATACCTTCAATCCCAGCACTCAGGAGGCAGAAGCAGGCAGATTTTATGAGTTTGAAGTCAGCCTGGTCTACACAGTGAGTTCCAGGCCAGTCAGGAATACAAAGAAAGACCATGTCTCGGGGCTGGAGAGATGGCTCAGCGGTTGAGAGCACCGTCTGCTCTTCCAGAGGACCCGGGTTCAATTCCCAGCACCCACATGGCAGCTAACAACTGTCTGTAGTTCCAGTTCCAGGCAAACACCAAGGCAAATAAATAAATAAAGTTTAAAAAAAAAAAAAAAAAAAAAAGAAAGACCATGTCTCAAAAAACCAAAAACAAAAAAAGAAATCAGAGATCTAAAAACCAAAACAACCCCACTCCTTTATCAAAGGTAACTAACTTGGGGAAAACAGATATTATACACAAAATCAGAGAACAAAAGATGTGTGAGCTCCAGTCCTGTTTTTCTCTATAAATTATTACTAATGAAAATTAGACAGTTCTTTATTTTTTAATCACATATATATACATATTTTACCTATATGTATCTCTGTGTACCAAGTATGCACATGCCTAGTGCCCCTGGGGGCTAGAAGGCAGTGTCTTATCTTTTAGAACTGGAGTTACTTATGGTTTAGCGTTGTCGTGTAGATGATGCCAGGAATCAAAACTAGGCCCTTCAGCGCTCTTAACCACTGAGCTACATCTCCAGCCCGCTTCTGACAGCTAGAAGACAAGTTCTTCAAAATCTGCACAAAGTTTATTTCTAAATATCTAAACCAAAAATAATCAGCTTATTAATCAATACATGAGAGAAAAAAGGTTTTCAGACATATGAAACCTCAAACTTTTAGTTTCCATATAGTCTTGAGAAGAAGAGAGTAATCCCTGATACTTAGACATATGGTCAAGTCAGTTCAGTTCTTTTGATTTTTCCACAGTTTTGGAATTTATTCCACATATGGCATCTAGCAATGAGGAAAACTGCATCCCCTGTAATTCTGCTGGTGACTGAGAACACCAGCAGGATCAGTGTGTCTGGAGAGAGCTTCCTAAAAGAATTGGGCCTCCCTCTCAGGAAAGCTCTTCTATAATGAATGGTCCAATCTACTGGGGAATTCAAAGTCTGAGTAGACTGTTGAGAGAGGGCAAAACGGAAATAGGAGTTCCTAGCTGAAAAAAATGGATCCCTGGGATAGGGCCTTGGGGCTGCCTGCTGCTTTGGCCCCTCCCTTTACTGATCTCTTTTGCTTCCTGGCTACCACAGGTTGAATAGCTCAATCCCTGCCATGACTGATCAGAAACTTCCAAAACTAAGAGCTTAAATAAGTCCTCTTTCCCTGAATCGTCTTTTCCCACAGTTGTCAGTGATGGACTGACTATCACACTGGACTTTAGGTGTTACACACCTACAGAACCTACTCTTAACACATCAGAGCTTTAACAGCTGATTACCTGACATTGTGGGGCTGTTTGTCACATGAAAGAACGGTGTTTGCAATGGACTGCTGTAGGTGCTGCCGCTGTCTCCTCAATATCTGCTGGAAGTCATCTTCCAGGGTTTGCACGACGTAGCGTAGGAAGAGGACGCGGCCAGGCAGAGTTTGTCCCTGTGGAAGAACGAAGAAGTCAGGCTTGCCTCTCAGTCTCAGATGACAGGAAACCACAGGCCAAGAGTCCAGGAAGATGCCATGAGTCAGCAAGGCAAGGTGATATTTGTGGGAGAATGCAGTTTTTTGAGTCACATCATAGGAACTACCAACTGTTTTCCAAAGTGGCTGAGCTATTTGCCTTCTCCCCAGCAAGGATACAGACTCACTTATTCTTCACATTCTTGCCTAAAAATGTGTGGTAAAATAGATGATATATTAAAATAGTGCTATAGTGTGAATGTGTGTCCTCTACAGGCTTATTTTCTGAAGGATAACACCTCAGCTGGTATTACTTTAGGAGCTTTGGCACCTTAGGAGATGGGGCCCAGGTAGATGAAACAGGCCATTGGGAGTGTGCCATTAAAGGACATATCTTGATCTCTCTTTTCTCTCTGCTTTTTGAATGCTGTTAGGTCAGTGAATTTCTTCACTGCCACACCCATCTACTGGGATGTTTGGCTCTTGACAGTTTGGAATAGAGCAGCATGGACTGAAGTCTCTGAAACCAAGAGCCCAAATAAATCTGACCTTTTAAATCCTCTCAAGTATTTGTCACTGTGAGAAAAATTCTGACACAAGTATCGGTTTATTCCCAGTCATGCAAAAGGATACAAAAATTGGTCATTTTGCAAAACTGAGATCAAAAAACATAAATTCTTCAAAGGAATGTTCCAGAATGCCTCAGTATCCAAGTTCCTCCAACCAGTACAACCTCCTCTAATGTTGCCAACTATGAGCCTAAAAGTTGGCAACTTAAATGGACTAAAAGCCCTTTTTCTGTCACTGCCCCCCTTTTAAAAAAGAGTCTCGGGGCTGGAGAGATGGCTCAGCGGTTGGGAGCGCTGTCTGCTCTTCCGGAGGACACGGGTTCGATTCCCAGCACCCACATGGCGGCTAACAACTGTCTGTAGTTCCAGTTCCAGGCAAACACCAAGGCAAATAAATAAATAAATAAATAAATAAATAAATAAAGTTTGAGAAAGAGTCTCTGTGTAGTCCTGGCTGTCCTGGAACTCACTCTGTAGACCAGGTTGGCCTTGATGAAGCCTTTATCACATGAGCATTTATAGGATCACAGAAAGTGATAGTTATGGCAAGATATGCTTATCTAGAAATTAACCCATTTCTATTTTACCACTTTTGGGGGGTATACAGTTGTTTAATCTCCAATGATCTCTTTTTTTTTTTTTTTTTCTTCCTCTTTTGGTATTGTTTTAGTTTTCTGTTGTTGCTGTCTCTGCCCCTACAGTGCCAGGATTGCAGGTATATATAGCCACACCCATCTTTTTACATGAATTTGGAGGATTTGAACTCAGGGACTCATGCTTACATAGTGCTGAGTCATCTTCCCAGCCTCATGCACTATACTTAAACTTTTGGGAAGGCAGATTTCTGAGTTTAACGCTAGCCTGGTCTATGGAGTGAGTTCTAGAACAGGCAGGGGTACACAGAGAAACCCTGTCCCGACAAAACCAAACCAAACTTACTATTTAAATATTAATCACATCTATATGACTGTGTACGCATGTGCACATGCACATGTGTATACACACACGTGTGGAAGCCAGAGGACAACTCATGGAAGTCAGTTCTCTCCTTCTGCTATGTAGGTCTAGGAGATTAAACTCAGGCTGTCAGGCTTGACACCAAATTCCTTTACCCATATACCACACTTTTAAATGTATATTTAGCATGTCATGATTTATGTGTAGCAGGTAATGGTTAGAGGATAACGTGAGTTTTTTTTCTCCCCCCACTTCATTGAAGCAGGCCTCCCTCTCTGTTTTTTTGAGACAGGGTTTCTCTGTGTAACAGCCTTGGCCAGACCAGTTTGGTCTCAAAACTCAGAGCAACCCACTTGCCTCTGCCTCTTGAGTGCTGGGATTAAAAGCATGAGCCACCATGCCCAGCCTGCAACTGGTTCTCTCTTGCTGTTTATCCCAGCAGCCTCTTGGGGGAATCTCAACTCACTAAATCCATTACCCAAGTGCTGAGACTACAGATTTGTAAATCATAACACGTTTTTTAAAATATAGGTTATGGGGATCAAACTCACGATGCCACAATTTTACCTGCTGAACTGTCTTGCTAGCCTCCACAGTGCTTTTAGTTATCTTAATGTCCTTAAGTGGTTTGTTTCTCTCAGAGCTCTCTTACTCCCCTGGCGCCTGTCTATGGCATCACAGGCACTAACCTGATGTTATGGCCTGATCTCAAACCATTCCATTGTTTTTGCCCATGCTCTGAGGCAGGCAGGACAAAAACTAATCTCTTGATTATGTTGTCTGGTGGTTTGAATAAGATGTGTCCCATAAATCTCAGGCATTTGAATGCTTGGTCTCTAGTTGGTGGGAAGAATTAGGAAGTGTGGACTTGGAGGTGTCACTAGGTATGGACGCTAAGGTTTCCAGTGCCTCCCACTGTTCCCACTCTCTGCCTCCTGCTTTTGGATCATGGCAAGAAGCATGGCACTGCAGCAACAGCTGAGACCTCTCATCTACATCCACAAACAGGAAGCAGAGAGCGCACACTGAGGATGAGGATGGAAGAGGGCTTTTTGAAACCCAAAGATCAACCCCAATGAGACACTTCCTTCAGCAGGTCACAACTCCTAATGTTTCGCAAACAGTCTCACTAACTGGGGACCAAGTGTTCAAATCTATGAACGTACGGAGCCAGTCTCATTCAGACCACCACATCCCACTTCCTAGCCCCATAATCTCATGGCCATATCAGAATGCAAATGTATTCTGTCTAACTTCAGAATCCCCACAGTCTGTCACAGTCTCAAGATACTGTCTTAACTGTGACCTTCTATAAAGTCAAAGTGCACCATCATACGCCTGCCTCTATAGTGGCACAGAATATACATTACCATTTCAGAAGGAGGGTTAGGATTAGGGTTAAAAATTCCTCTGCATAAGATATATCTTCAAAATGAATGTTACCTCTTCCTCCATGACATAGGTGAGCAGTTTCCAGTCCCATTCCACTGTCTTGGCATTGGCTGGATGCAGCCTGAAAGTCAAGTGACATCAATCAGAATTCTGGAAAATTTAGTGGTAGAAGTGATAGATTTGTAAGATGAAGGAGACAAAGCATCTTTGTACCCTGAGCACTCTGGTTACCCTCCAGTACCACACCATGTCAGTCTCTGGCCTGCTCATAGCCATTGAGTTTTACCAGGACTCCATGAAGCATGAGGTTTGTTGAGTTAATTATAATATTCTATCATTCAGTTCACTGTCATTGCCTCAAATGAACTCATATGTCATGTTAAGCCAATTATAATCTATTTAGCTTCAGAACCATGAGATTATGAAAGTTGATTTTCTAACTCAAAGGTACCATAAAAATCTGAAAGCTGAAGACAATAGTGTAAAACCCCAAACCCAGAGCTGGGTCCCAGCACTCACTTATAATATCTGATTCCTAGGTTTCTAGTGAAAATAAGTCATTAAATTCTTTTACAAACAAGTGAAGCCAGTTTTAATTGGGTTTTCTGTCACTTTCAATCAACACTATTAAGAAACCTCCCTAGGTCAGCTGAATAGACCTTAGAGGGAAGCTGTGCCCTGAATCTACATTCCCTAGAAGACTTGGTCAACAGGAGTAATGATTCATACTGTTGAATTTTCATGAGAAGCATGTAGGCCTCCTTGAGGACATCCACAGTCTCAGAGCCACTGAGCAGGATTTTCTGGATGATGTGAGCCACAATTTCTTTGGGTGGGTAATGCTGGGGTGATACAAAGTCCATTAAAAACTGCACAGTCCCCAAAGGGAAGTTTTCTTCAATAGTGTTTGTCACCATTCTTAGTCTTCGATGAGGGATGGGTTCTAATTTCTGACCCTTGCTCTGTAGAGACAAAGAGATAGATAGACATCAGGATGGGTTCTACACTTTCTAAAAGCAAGAGGTTCTGCAATAGGTTGAAAGAGCAAAGTTTTCTATGCATTTGAAATATTTTATTAAGAGAGACAAGAAAGCCTTTTAAAAAAAAAAAAAACCTCTTAGTGATGGATGTAAGGAAGTATAAAGATAAGAATTCTAAATTCTACATAGACATGACTTCATCTATATTAAAGTGTAACAAAAAGCTGGGCATGGTGTGGTGTGCATCTTTAATTCCAGAACTTGGGAGGCAGAGGCAGGTGGATCTCTGAGTTCAAGGCCAGCCTGATCTGCAGATGAGTTCCAGGACAGCCAGGGCTACAAAGAGAAACTCTGAAGTGGGATTATGTCTTGAAAAACAAAAACAACAGAAAAGTAACAAAGGCAAATACCAAAGAGCCAAGAGCAATCAGAGACAGGCTTTGAGTTTCTGATCTTCCTGTGTCCACCTTCTCAGTGCTAGGATTAAGTGGTAGTGGCTATGGTATAGTAGACACTTCAATAGAGAGAAGAAGACTTGAGGGGGCTGGAGAGGTGGCTCAGGGGTAAAGAACACTGGCTGCTCTTCAGAGGACCTGAGTTCAATTCCCAGCAACCACATGGTGGCTCACAGCCATTTATAGTGGGATCTGATGCCCTCTTCTGGCATAAAGTTGTACACTCATACATGAAAAAGAAAAAAAGAAAGAAAAAAAAAATGTGTTGCTAAAAGAATAAATACCAACCCCTTCCACTTCCTCCCAATCTTTCTCTGCTCAGGTTGAGGAGGAATTTACTGTGTTTGCAGCAAACACTGGCTTTGAAGTCCTGATCTTCCCACCTCTAGCCCCAAGCACTGGTATTATAGGCATGTATTATCCTATCAACAACAAAACCAATAAAAATGTTTGTTAAAAAATATCAATTACTAAAAAAATTGAAATGGTTACATATAAAAGGCAATTGGAAAGGGAATACATGGAATTATTCATAATAAATATTGTCTGATAGCACCATGGGTGACTTTAAACACATTAAAATGTTTTTTAAAAATATTTTTTAAAGAGCACTTTTAAAAAAGATTTATTTTTATTTTTAACTTTACATATGCATGTATGTGTGTCTGGGTGTGGATTTGTGCATGTGAGTGTCCTGGAACTGGAAGTTCAGGAGGTTCTGACCCACCCTATGTGGGTGCTGGGAACTGAGCCTTGTTCCTCTGGAAAAGTAGTAGACACTATTAAGCACTGAACTATCTTCCAGACCTGTCTTTTGACTTTTATAAATGACACTTTGTTTATTTATTTACTTAATAAATGTGTGCTTATGAGCACAAGTGGATATCATAGTGCAAATGTAGGAGTCAGTCTGTAGGAGTCTGTCTTTCCTTCCACCATGTGGGTTCAGTCTATAGAACACAAGTTGCCAGGCTGGGCAGCACGTGCCTTTATCTAGTGAGCCATTCTGCCAGCTTGCCTACCTTTTGACTTGTTGTTGTTGCTGTTTTAAAACAGGGTTTCTCTGTGTAGCCCTGGCTACACAGAGAACTCTTGAGATCTGCCTGCCTCTGCTTCCCAAGTGCTAGGATTAAAAGTGTCTGTCACCAATGAGTATTTTAAACATCTTAAAATTGAGGGTGTGGTTTTAGATAACAAAAAGGTTTATCTACATTTAAGTTAAGATTGAATTTCTATTCCCCAAATTCTAAGGAGTGATCTGACAGTGAAGTGACAAGTCTTCTCTCTGGGATATGGGGACTATATAGGCACCAGGAATGAAAGACAAGGACTTGATGCAGGCCAATGAGGAGTCAGATGCTAACATGCTCTTACACACATTATTTTGTTTACTGACCCTTGGCCCAGGAGGTGTGTTTTCATCTGTTTTCCAGACAGGGGGGCTAAGGCTCACAAAGGAGTGACACACACAGTGCTTGTTTGAAAGTGTGGACTGAGATCTAACACAGATCGGACTCCACCTTCAAGTAGGGGAGAGATAAAAACTTCATTTCTATTTGGCCCATTCTCATGGTTTCTCTCTATATACCCCCCACATCTATGCATATATATATATATTAATTTTACCCAGGGCCTATGGGAAGGAGACATAATCCTTTTAACCGTATTTTTTGTTGTTATTTATTTGTTTGTTTGTTTTTATGTGAATTGGTGTTTTGCCTGTATGTATAACTGTGTAAGAGTATCAGATCTTGGAATTACAGACAGTTGTTAGTTGCCATGTGGGTGCTGGGAATTGAACTCAGGTCCTCTGGAAGAACAGTCAGTGCTCTTAACTGCTGAGCCATCTCTCCAGCCCTGGGAAGGAGACATAATCCTCAAGAGGAGTTAGTATACTAGCTTACCTCCCGTGTGTCTTTATCTGGTATTAATGTCTGGAAGAAGAGATGATGTACTGGAGGTCGTAAGAAGTATTTCAGTCTATGCAGGCAAGGCCTATTGTATACCCCAACTTGTGGTATTTGTCCTTGTATCTGGGCAGACCCAGGGTTGGCAAGCTGTGGCAATGAACTCTCTTTTCTGGTTAAGCTGCCTGTGACAGACAGCCAAGGAACTTTATCTAGGGAAAAATCAGACTGTGGAGACAGTGGGCTGGCAGAGCATCTTGGAGAGGATGGAGCTGAGATATCCATAGGAGTGTCACGATGCTGCACATCATCTGGGGAAGACTTTGGCTTATCTCTTGCCAAGTCCAATAACCCTTGTGGTGAGTGTGACTTGTCCCTTGGTAAGTGTGGTGTATTTCCAATTGACTGTGGCACACCTTCTGGTGACTGCACCACATCTGATGGCTGTGGCACACCTTCTGGTGACTGCACCACATCTGATGGCTGTGGCACACCTTCTGGTGACTGCATGGCATCTTCTGATGGCTGTGGCACACCTTCTGGTGACTGCATGACATCTCCTGATGGCTGTGGCACACCTGGTGACTGCATGGCATCTCCTGATGGCTGTGGCACACCTGGTGACTGCACCACATCTGATGGCTGTGGCACACCTGGTGACTGTATCGCATCTCCTGAAGGCTGTGGCACACCTGGTGACTGCATCATATCTCTTGATGACTGTGTCACACTTGATAACTTCATCACATCTCCTAGTGATTGCATTACACCTCCTGATGACCTCATCACACCTCCTGAGGTCTGTGTCACACCTCCTGATGACCTCATCACACCTCCTGTCGACTGCATCACACCTCCTGAGGACTGTGTCACACCTCCTGATGACCTCATCACACTTCCTGATGACTGCATCACAACTCCTGATGACTGCGTCACACTTCCTGATGACCTCGTCACACTTCCTGTCAACTGCATCACACCTCCTGATGATTGCATCACACCTCCTGATGACTGTGTCACACTTCCTGATGACCTCATCACACTTCCTGTCAACTGCATCACACCTCCTGATTGCGTCACACCTCCTGATGACCGCATCACACCTCCTGATGACCTCATCACACCTCCTGAGGACTGCATCACATCTCCTGATGACTGCATCACACCTCCTGATGATCTCATCACACCTCCTGATGACTGCGTCACACCTCCTGTTGACTGCATTACACTTCCTGTTGATTTCATTACACTTCCTGAGGACTGCATCACACTTCCTGATGATTGTGTTATACCTCCTGATGACTGCATCACACCTCCTAGTGACTGCATCACACTTCCTGTCGACTGCGTCATACCTCCTGAGGACTGCGTCACACCTCCTGAGGACTGCATTATACTTCCTGTCGACTGCATCACACCTCCTAGTGACTGCATCACACCTCTTGAGGACTGTATCACACCTCCTGAGGACTGCGTCACACCTCCTGAGGACTGTGTCACACTCGATGATCGTATCATACCTCGTGGTAACTGTATCACATCTCCTGATGAGTGTGTCACATATCCTGGTAACTGCATCACTTCTGATGACTGGGGTGCATCTCCCAGCAGTGGGGGCACATCTTGCAGTGACTGCAGCACATCTTGTAGTGACAGTGGCATGTCTTGCAGTGACCATGGCATGTCCTGTAGTTGTGTCACATCTTGTGGATATGACAGGTTTTGAGGTCGGCCTGGAACATCTTGAGGTAGGCCCAGAGTGTCTTGGGGTAGGTATAGTGGATGTTGAGGATGCCATGATAAGTTTTGACGTGTGCTTGGCATATTCTGCTGAGGGCATGGCACATCTTGAGGAGGGCATGGCACTTCTTGAGGTGGATGACGCAAAGCTTGGAGTTGGCACTGCACAGTTTGTGATGGGCATGACAAGGCTTGTGGTGGACATGAGGAAGCTCGTGGTGGACATGGTGAAGCTCTTAGTGAGCATGACAAGGCTTGTAATGGGCATAGCAAGCCTTGTGGTTGGCAAGGCACATCTTGCTGTGGGCATGGCAAAGAAGCTCTCTGATTGCTGCTGCTACTGTTATTGCTTGCTGAGAAGGAGCTAACAGCTGAAGAGAGCTGTAGGCTCGTCAAGAAGCTGAGGTCACCTTTGTACCTGATCGAGCTACAGTTTGGCTCTGGTGGATAAACAGAGTCCTGGCTGATAGCTGTAGGGGGTCGAGAACCTTCAAACATGTTTTCCTCCAACAAATCCAAATCTACAGGACCATTGTTGGCGAGTCTCTGTGCTACAGGCTGAGAACCCCTATCTCCATGGGATTCCATCACTTCTTTGCCCGAAAGACTGGCACATGTCTGAAGACTGGGTGGCTCTTTCTGAGAGGAAGCTACAGGTTCCAAAGTCAAATCAAGAGTGTCAATAGGTCTATTTTCTTCCTCACTTCTTGTCAGATCAATCACACAGAGTCCATTACGATCTTTTGCCCTTGTTCTGGTCTCTCTGGTTAGGTCAATGAAGTCCTGTTACAGATTGAGAAGAATAGTGAGTAATTAAATGAATTAACTTTGAGAAAACTGAGGTTTTAGCTTTTAACAATGAACATCACTTTACTTTCTCATCTTACTGATATTTCTATATGTGTATGTGTGCATAGTGCAGGTGACTGAACCCAGGGTCTTGTGCATGCTGGCTAATGCTCTACCTATGAGCTATATCTCAAGCTTTCTAAACATCTTCTATAACATATCTATTAGTTTTGTTTTCTTTAGTTAACATTTTTGCTAATGTGTTGTGGAATATTATTTTAACTAGGTAAGGATGTGTTAACATTTGTTTATGTTGCAGAACATGACTTTAACTGTGTGAAGGTGTGTTACATTTATTTATGCTGCATTTACTTAAAGATGTAAGGATGTGTTACATCCTTTTTTTAAATATTTATTTTATTTATTATGTATACAGTGTACAGAAGAGAGTATCAGATGTCATTATGGATGGTTGTGAGCCACCATGTGGTTGCTGGGAATCGAACTCAGGACCTCTGGAGGAGCTGCCAGTGCTCTTAACCTCTGAGCCATCTCTCCAGCCCGGATATGTTACATCTTTAACTTTACTTGTTTAACTATGTAAAGATCTGTTTCATTTGTTTCTCTTTTTGTGCTTAAGGCATCTGATTGATCTAATAAAAAGCTGAACAGCCAATAACTAGGCAGAAGAGAGATTGGCAGGGCTGGGGGGACAGAGAGAATAAGTGGGAGGAAAAATCCAGAAGACAAGGTTAGACTCATAGCACCGATAGGATGCTTTACAAGCATTTGTAGCTCCAGTCTCAGGGCACTAGATACCCTCTTCTGGTCTCCATGGACATAAGACACATAGCTGATACACAGACAACAGGCAAAACATTCATATATACAAAATAAAATAAAAAAATATTTGTGTCCTATTATCTTGTCTTCCTGATTACTCATATTATTTTTCTATGATTTCTTAAATTTTCACAGTGATACTGCAGGATAGTATTGCCATCTCCATTATATACATGCAAAAATTAGTTTTGAGGAACCAGGTTACCTACCTAAGGATTATACAGTTTAGTAGTAGGGGCAGACATCCAACTGTCTGCCTTTCCTGTTGAGGGCCTAGGGATGCAAAACTTTTTCTAGTTCGTAATCAGCTTTATTGTCTTTGTTTTTCTTTTTAAATTACTTATATTTTTATGTGCATTGGTGTTTTGCCTGTACATCTATCTGTCTGTGTGAAGGTATCAAATCCCCTCGAAGTGGGGTTACAGACAGTTGTGAGCTACAATATGGGTGCTGGGAATTGAACTCAAGTCCTCTGGAAGAGCAGCTAGTACTCTTAACCACTGAACCATTTATCCAGTCCTGTCCCTTTGCTTTTTTGAGATAGGATTTTTGTAGCTCTAGATGGCCTGGAACTTATTATGTAGACCAGGCTGGTCTTGAAGGGACAGACATCTACTTTCTTCAGCCTCCTGAGCTGGGGTTAAAGGAATGTACCACTATACCTAGCATATAATCTGCTTTAAAAGAGATTGTTTTTAAAACAATAAGGGGCAGGTATAAAAAAAAAATGGTCTGGGTTTTAACGAATGGAAAACCACTAATTTTCATTTCCATTCCTCAGCAGGATCACACAAATTATAAAGTTGATGATGCCAGCCAGATGATGACACACCACCTGTTGTGCTATGAACTTGGAATAACACTGTGTTAGTCTTCAGGTGTCTCTTCACCTGGCTGGGTACCATCACTATTGGTATATTATGGTTTGGCGATGCTAACTATTGCCACCATAGTCAGCATACAACTTCTCTTGCTTTTAAATGTTATTGTTGTTATTTTAGTTAGCTCGAAGTGTTTCACTATACTTTTGTGCAAATGTTTGCCTTTGTGGTGGTCATGAACTGCTTGCTTTCTTCATCTCCCCCACTCCTTGTTGGACATGGAGTTTTGAGTGGATCAAATACAAATCTGGTATGTGCCTAGTCCTAGAATACGAATTGTTTGGCAAAATCAAAAGCCTCAGCTTCTAGGAAAGAACCATATAGCATTGGTACTTTTGATGATACTCAACAGCCAGCTAAACATACAAAGCAGAAAGTCTACTCCAAAGGACTGAATTTAACTCACCTCACATAGCTAACTTCTAAAATGCAACATCACCAGGTTGGGATATTGCTCAGTATTAGAGTACTTGCTTAGTCTGCAAAAGACCCTGAATTCAATCCTCAGCGACACATACACACACTCACATCACATCACATGTCACTCCCATTTTCAGTCATCATCAGTTTGACATGAACTTCAGGATTAAAGTCAAATGCCTTAGCAAGATTCATAAAGGTTCTTCATCACAAGCCTGGTTCTTACTCCTACTCTGTCTATTCCTTATCACAGGATATATCCTCAAATATGCTAAATTTCTCAAGAATATTTTATGTTTGCTTCTGCTTTTTTACCTGCAGTGACTATTGATTTTCTAACTATCTCCTTTGAATTCCTCTTGTTTTTCTAGTTATATATCTTTTAATTATATTTTCAGTGGCTGATATGGAGATTATAGTATGGAAATCCAGAATTTTCTAGTATGCTTAGAAAAAATATTTGTGTGTGTGTTTTCTGTATGCATGTGTGTCCTGATGCCCTCAGATCCCCTGGGACTGGGGTTACAGATGATTGTGAGCTGCCAGGTAGATACTGGGAATTGAACCCAGGTCCTCTGGAAAAGAAGGCAGTGATCTTAGCCACAGAGCCATCTCTCCAACTTCTATTTCTTAAAGTGTTAGTTTTTAAGCCTATATTTAGAATTTCTGATGCTCTTCATTTCTTTGTAGAAATATGTATTTCCACTTCATGTCATTTGTTTTTGGCCTAAATATCTTGCAATGCAATATATAAAGTTCAGTTTATATATTTAATATTTTATTTATTTATTTTTATTTTTTGTGTGAATTGGTGTTTTCCCTGCATGTATAACTGTGTAAGGGTGTCAGATCTTGATTACAGACAGTTTTTAGCTGCCATGTGGATGGAACTCAGGTCCTCGGAAGAACAGTCAGTGCTCTTAACCGCTGAGCCATCTCTCCAGTCCATAAGTTCAGTTTATATTTAAAAATAAAATTTTTATTTTGCTCTTATTCTTGAAGGAATTCTGTAGACGCTGAAAAGTTTCTTCCTTCTGTTATTTGAACATGTCAATCCAAGTCTTTTGACCTCAAAAATTATGTTAGCTGTAACTGTATAGCTGTTTTCTATGTAATAGAAAATACACCTAATTTTTCTCTGTGTAGATTAAAAAAAAGTAGGGAATTCCTGGGAACCTGTAGGCAGCCAGGCAGGCAAGAGAAGCAGCCTGAACTGCAACAGGTATCAGATCTCCCATGCTTATAGATCAGTAAAATCAATATAGTAAAAATGGGTAAAGGGGCTGTCTGTAGGCACATGTTGGTCCGCAAAGGTGGCAAAAAGAAGTCCCTGAAGCAGCCCAAGAAGCAGGCCAAGGAGATGGAGGAGGAAGATGAAGATAAGGCTTTCAAGCAGAAACAAAAGGAGCAAAAGAAACACGAAGAAGTAAAAGCCAAGGCTGCGGGGAAGGGACACCTGACCACAGGTAGAATTAAGAAACCTGGCAAAAAGTAAGCTGTTCCTCATATCTGAGATGATGGTGACCCTCTTCCATTCCTATTTAAACATCTAGATCCCCTGCCATAACATCTTTGCCACCTTCAGCTAAAATGAAATGTTATCCTGAAGCCTGTTAAACATCTGGATTCCCTACTGTAACATCTTTGCCATTCATAGTTAGAATGAAGTGTTATCCTGGAGCCTGTTGTACATTGTAATAAGCTTTTGTAAAAATAAATAAATAAAATAAATAATAAAATGGGCATCTTACCAAAAGATTTATGCAATTACCATAAAATGCAACACAATTCTTTACAGTCTTGAAAGAACAATTTTCAACTTCAAATGAAAAAACAAACCAAGGATAGCCAAAACAATCCTGGACAATAAAGGAATTGCTAGAGGTTTCATCATCCCTGATTTCAAGCTGCATCTAACAGACACACATTGATCAATGCAACTGAACTGAAGACCAAGACATAAATCCACACCTAGAGACACCTGACTTTTGATAAAGAAACCATAAATACATACTGGAAAAAAGACAGCCTCTTCAACCTATGGTGCTGGTCAAACTGGACTACTGCATATAGAAGAATCTAAATAGATCAATTCACACTTATCACCTTGCACAAAACAACTCCAAATGAATCAGAGACCTTAATATAAAACCAAATGTGTGAACCTGATAGAAGAGGAAGTAGGAAATAGCCTTGAACTCATTAGAATAGTAAGACTTTCTGAACAGAACACTGTTAACACAGGCTCTAAGATCAACAATTAATAAACATGACCTCATGAAACTGAAAAGATTCTGTATAGCAAAAGACACCATCATTCAGACAAAGTGGCACTGTATAAAATGAGAAAAGATTTTTTTTTTTACCAACTACACATGCAATAGAGGACTAATATTCACAATACACAGAAAACTAAAAACGAAACAAACAAACAAAAACTAGATATCAAGAAAACAATTAGATCAAACAGTGGGGCAGCGGGAGGGGTGGGGGTGGGGGTGGGGGGTGGAGAGATGGCTCAGAGGTTAAGACCACTGACTGTTCTTCTGGAGGACTTGAGTTTGATTCCCAGCATCTACATGGCAGCTAACAACGGTCTGTAATTCCAAGATCTGACACCCTTACACAGTTATACATACAGGCAAAACACCAATTCACATAAAGTAAATAAAAATAAATATTTTTAAAAAAGAACATGTCCTATAAATATGCTATCATAGTCTTCAACATCAAAAGCAAACAGACCCAGTTTTTATGTGAGAATACCATGAAGCTGGTAAATTACTTACTGTACCAAGATCCATAGTAGATACAGGGATAACTGTATCAGCAAAATGGCCTATAATTTGTATAAGGCAGAGATGTTCAAGTTAAATGCCCAAATTATTCCAAGATTTGAAAAAGTTACTACAATCTCAGAGCTGGGGATATATCCAAGTTTGTATCATGCCTGCTTGAGACAAGAGGACCTAGGTTTGATCCCTAACACCCATAAACCAAGTACAGTTGTACATGCCTGCAATGTACAATCTTAATACTCAGGAGGTGGAAGAGGGGGAATCAGAAGTCAAGGTCATCCTCAGATACACAGGAAATGTGAGATTAGCCTGAGCTACAGGAGACCCTGTCTCAAAAAAAAAAAAAAAAAGTATAACCCCACCAAAAAGAATTAAATACTTGAAAACACTTGTAATACACATAGGGAAATTTTTCTATAGTAATACACACAAAAAAACTATAGCTCTCCAGACAATGGAAATGGGCAAGTTATTGCTTACAATCCTGAATTTCTTACCTCTACTTAATTTATAATTTATATCCAAAGTGGTGAAAATTTATTTTTCCAATGATTGAGGATCTTAAGAACAGCAACAAAGTTTCCTTTTAGAGTGATGTAAATGATTTATTAGCTATAATGGTTGGACAATCCAAGGTACTGTATAGGTGAATTTTATTATATGGAATCATACCATAATAAAGGTACTTTTAGAAGATGCACTAGAATAAAGATACATACAAAAATACAAATTAAGTTCCTCTCCTAAGAGAGAGAACACCTACTGTGCTGGCTAGTTTTATGTCAACTTGTCACAAGCTAGAGTGATCTGAGAGAAAGGAACCCTAAGGAAATGCTTCCATAAATCAGGCTGTTGGCAAGTTTCTTAATTTGTGATTGATGGGGAGGGGGGAAGCCCAGCCCATCGTGAGTGGGGCTACACCTGGGCTACAGTCCTGGGTTCTGTAACAGAGCAGATTGAGCAAGCCAGAGGGGGAGCAAGACGGTTTGCATCTCTCCTCTATAGCCTGTGCATGAGCTCCTGTCTCCAGGTTCCGGACCCATTTGAGTTCTTGTCCTGTCTTCTTGGGATAATAAACAGTGATACGAAAGTGTAAGCTAAACAAGCCCTTTTCTCCCCAGGTTGCTTTTGGCCATGGTGTTTCATCAGAGCAATGGTATCCCCAACTCAGACACCTACCTTTGGGTGTAGAAAAACCCTCCAACTTCCTAAAGGCAACCCAGAATGAATGGGCATTCCTAAAGTGTTTACCGGCTTATGGAGCAGCTGACCTTGATTTAGGACGTGTATTAGGAAGAACAGGGAATGACCCCTGCACTAACCAAAGCAACAGCATCTGAAGCGTGGTAGGAGTTCACTAGATTTCTGTGGAGGGTTCTAGAAAGGCAGAGACCGCAAATATTTGTCCTTCAGGAGCAAGAACAAAGATAACGGACCTGAAGTAACAACAAAGGTGCAAGTGCCCCGCCCCCGGGCTTTGTACTTAATTCGCGTTTGCAAAGCAAAATAAACTGGGTTTCTCCACAACTCAAAAATCGGGCCCCGGGCTCAGGAACTAGGCCCAGGAGCGCAGCCGCCACCGCACCAAGGGCGGCGCTTCCCTCGCTCTCAGCCGGAGCTCCTGTTACCTCCCTGCACACATCTGTGCCCATCACAAGCCAAACAATTACGCGCTCCCGCGCGCCCGCCTCGAGGTCCAGTGGCGGCTGCGGCCTGGCCAGGACCCCCACCTTCTCCCGCTGCCAAAGCTCCAGGGCCATCCAGGGCCGGAAGCCACCGCCGGCCACTGCACGGCAGCCCGCACTGGTGCTCAATGTGTCGCCCATGTGCTCGGCCCGCTCGGCAGCGCAGCCTTGGAGGGCTTTGCGCTCGCTAGCCCGAGGCCTGCCGTCCCGGCGGCGCCGCAGCGCTCCTCGAGGCCCGAGGCCGCCAAAGGCGGGAAGACACGGCGGCGGGGAACCAGGGTCGCAACGCCGAGGCCCCGAGGAGGCGACACTCGGGTCCCGTGGGGCGTGGCGAGGGACAGTGGGTTCACTCACCACAGTTCGGCGGGGCAGCGCGCCGGGGGTCCGGGATAGGGCCCGGCGCAGCCTCCGTGCCCTGCCCGAGCGGGTCCCGGCCGAGCTCTCGGAGCCGCTGTCGTCGGAGATCACGATGAAGTCCTCCATGGCTACGGGCCCAGCTGAGCCACGCGCGAGCGGCCAGCGACCCTGGCGACTGCGACTTGGGTTCCAGCTGCTGAAGCGACTGCAGCGGCGCCGACACTGGGGCTAGTACCCCGCCGGCCCCGCCCCCTCCGCGGCCCCGCCCCTCCGCGGCCCCGCCCACCGCGGGGCAGCCGCCCGGGGGGGTAAGTACACTTTCGCCCAGCCCTAGAGGCGCCTGTCTCCCTTTCCCTTAGAGAAAGTGGGGGAAAGGAGGAAGGGGGGCGGGGAAGAAAAGGAGGGAAAGGAGAGAAATGAAGGAAGGGAGGGAAGGAACTGAGAGGCTGCACCGAGCAGTTCGAGGACAAGAAAAACGTTGATGTTGAGAGGGTGTCCGCTGCAGCTCTCGACTGCCTACAGTGCGGGCTGGTGACTAGCTCCTGGCTGCAGATGTGAGGAGGTGTGATTAGCCAGAGAGATTCACTGGGAAAGGGCTCACTGGACGTGGGCTGACCTGGCCACTGACAAAGCATCTCATTGACCGGGGAGTGGGGCCTCCAACTGACAGTGGGTGACTGACAGGTTATGGAGGCTGCCCTTCGCTGAGAAGGGTAACCTGAACTGGGGCAGTCAGTTGATTGGTGTCCAGACTTCCGGGTGAGGTAGAGAAGAGATCCCACTTCTTCATACGTGCAGGTAGATCCGTAGGATAAGTCCCAGAAGGGGAATGATTGGATCAAATCTATGCTTTTACTGTTATTTTGGCAAATGTTGCCAAATTACCCTAAGTTGTACCAATTTGCAGTTTCACCAACAACATATGTCTCAGGAATTTAAACTGTCAGATGTAAGAGTTATTGAGTTACTGGTTGACTGAAAAGCAGAAAGAGACACACATAGAGCTATGAGGTCCCAGAGTGCATGTATACTCCAATGCTGTGAGCAAGCAGAAGTTATAAGGATAAAATTGTATCCTCAACAGAGGGAAATATTGGTAAGTAGTTATTCTTCATTTTGTTTGTTGTAGGGCAGGAGCATTAAAATCAAAGTAGGACCCATAATTATATTTTTAAATGTGAGAGACTGACAAAATCCTTCCACTTGGGCTCAAATAACTTTGAAAAATGGAGAATTGATTAAAATTAAAATGTCTTTAGGTCCCTCCCATGGGAGCTGTTGGGTGCACATTGTCTAACACAATGTCTTTTAATATTTAGTGAACTTCTGAATCAGCCAAAGGATATATAATAAAGACCACACACCGGCATTTTTGAGAGAAACTAAATTTTGTGAGTGAGGCCCCCAAATTGGTATTTTTTTCAGATTCCTGGGTGATTTTGACATTGCTTAAAGTCTGGTGAACACACTTAAAGACTCACTGGTCTGAGCCAGGCATGGTGGTGCATGCCTTCAGTCTTAGTACCTGAAAGCTGTGGTCAGCCAGGGTGAGAGAAAAAGAGAAAAGAGGATGGGAAGGGGAGGGAAAGGAAGGAGAGAGGTCACTGGTCTGTTGGGCAAGTAGTTTATGACCCATAGATTTCAGATGTTTTGCTCCAATAGGTGAATTGTTATAAAGGGATCTAGTAAATTGAACTTCCTGTACTGCTACCAAACATTCATTTTAACTCACTGGCACACTGGGCATTGAATCTAGGATGCCATACAGGCTAAGTTATATCCCTGGTTCTCTGGCCCAAAGTCCTCTTTTTTGAAACATTGTGTTTCCACCAGGGCTTTGTGGCCAAATTTCTCTTAAAAGTTTTTTTTCTAGCCTCTCACTTACTCCTAACTCTCTACTCAGGCCTTGAATTTTTTTTCTTTAGGTTTTTTGAGACAGGGTTTCTGTGTGTGTAGCCTTGACTGACCTAGACTTGCTCTGTAGGCAGGCTTGCCTCTGCCTCATGAGTGCTGGAGTGAAAGGCATGTGCTATCACTGTGACTTCAGTGACCATGTTAATGCTAAAAACACTGCAAATCTCCAAATGGATACTGACAGTTCTAGGCGTCTGAACTGGCCTCTGTTCTCCCCACAAAAAACTATTTTCTCTTAAAAAAAAAAAAAAAAAAAAAAAAAAAAAAAAAAAAAAAAAAAAAAAAAAAAAA
>PVIH01020703.1:5126-31739 GCA_004025045.1 Sigmodon hispidus
GAACACTCCTCCATTGTTGGTGGGAGTGTAAGCTTGTTCAGCCACTTTGGAATGCAATATGGAGGTTTCTCAGAAAATTGAGAATCAATCTCCCCAAGGACCCAGCAATACCACTTCTGGGTGTATACCCTAAAGAGGCACATTCACACTCCAAAGGTATTAGCTCAACTATGTTCATAGCAGCATTATTTGTAATAGCGAGAACCTGGAAACAACCTAGATGTCCCTCTATTGAAGAATGGATTAACAAACTGTGGTACATCTACACAATGGAGTACTACTCAGCAGTAAGAAAAAACTAATGACAACTAGAGAAAACAGCTCTCCATCTCCACTGTTGTCTCCTTGTCAGGGGCTCAAAATGATGATTTCATTTTGCCAATGCTCAAATTACAACTTAACATTTGTGAATGTAAAGATGAAGAATCCATCTAAAGCCTAATACAGTTCTCTCAGGGTAATGTACCCCAAAATGAAAGGAAATTGCCTTTGTTGTTTCTCAACATGTTTTTAGTCATCATGTGGGAGAAGGTCTTGCATCTGTGTGCTTCCTTATTTCAGCACCTTTCAGGGCTGCTTTCACATTGCTATAGATGAAAGGAATGTAAAGTGATTTTGGAAGTCAGCTCACATTTGCATCTAGTGGTTGCACTTGCACTGAAAGCTCAGTGTGATACTAGCCCATTAACACATTGATGGTGATCACACAACCATCTGAGTTTTTGCTGTGGTTCAACGTTTAGGAAACATTGGGGAAACTGGAGTCTTGGAGTGGGTGAATTCGGTCTTAGGGTAGGATAAAGAATTGTTTGTTCAAATGGGTAAAATGTTGCAGACATGGCCTATACCAGCTGCCTTGGATGCCTTCAAAAGTTTCTGTATTTTAGGACTTTTCACATTAATTGAGTAGTAATCAAGGAGGATTTTTGTTTTGGTCTCCAAATAGAAAATATTGGGAAAGAAAGATTAATAATGTTTCCTTTTTCAGTAAGTTCAGGAGAACACTTTATAAAAACAAAGAAATATCGTTCTGTGTGTAACATTTGTGGATATGTCTGTTGCATAGAGTGGGAAAAATAAACAGTGGATATGGAGGAAGAGGGTAAATGACAACAAAAGCTAACTTGAATTCTCTTTGGGGGATGCGTTTACTGTGAAAGAGCAACAGAGTCAGGTTAATGTAGCAGCGTTATTTTATGTGCACATGTATATGTAGACACACTATACTTACTCAGTTGCTCATGGACTTGGCAATCAGAAAAAATTTGATCCTAGTATATAACTCCAGCTGCTGGAAACTGAGACTAAATTGTATTTTAAAATATATTACCAGATTATTGACAGACATTGATCCTCCTCTGAAAATATAAAATTTATGAAATGTAAGCATAGAAATGTGTTATGGATGCTAAGGTGCATGTTTGTAGTTTTAACTTAAGGTGACAAAATGGGAATTTTAAGGAAAATGCTTTCTACACAGTTAAAATATTTTCAGACATTCTGGAAACTAATTTAAATTCAGGAAACTATTAATGAGATGTTGCTTAAATCCAGTTTTTACCAAAATGTTTATAAAATTGTAAACTAGTGTCAAACATGTATACTTGATTTTCTTTGCAGTACTATTATGGTATTCCCTTTCTACTAATCAGATTTCTATTTTTATCATATAAAAATAACACTTAACTTGGCATTAAACAAAGTACCTGCTTTTACAAATTTATGATATTTTGTCTGGTGAGCATGTACTGAAGTCAGCGCTTTGTTGGGAGTTGTATTGTCTACCTGTGTCTCCAGGACATGTCATTCTCATGGACACTAAATTAGTAATTTACTTATCTTTTAACATATTTGCTTTTTGTAATTATGTGCACCAGCTCCTGAAATTAGTAATCCAGTGCTATGAAATTTCTTTGCTTAACTCAAGCTTGAAATGTGTAGTGTTAATGTTTCTTAAAGAATGGGCTGGATATAACAAGTTGGTCACAGGTTTGTGTTCAACTTTTGATTGAACGCAATCTCATTTTGGAAGTAGTCTCTCAGTGTTTTGTCTCTGATGAAATAATTATTGACTATTTTTCTTTTGACCTCTAGGCTTCCTCTTCTCATTCGCTGTTTATATAACTTTATATATCACTCACATGTAGGTTCACAATATTAATTTCTTAATCAAAAATGCTATTACATTCAGAATTGTTTTGTTCCTTTTAATTCAGTTAAAGCAATACAATGTACAAACATGCTTTTCTTAGGACTCTCTCTCTTCTTCCCTGTGATAACCTCTGCAATCTCTGAAGTGGTTACTATTAATGCCCTTTCATTCTGCATATTTATAGAAAAAGATTTGTTCCATCCCCACCTCCCATCTACCCTCCCCATCTACTCTTCCTCCATTCAGAAAGTTGCAGGACTCCCATGGGAGCCAACAAAGTATCCACATCAAGTTGAGGCGGGACTAAGCACCTCTCTCCCTCCGCCAATCAAGGCTGAGCAGCAAGGCATCCAAGCAGGAATAACAGGCTTCCCCAAAGCCAGCTCATGTGCCAGGAACAGGCTCTGACCTCACAAACAGACCAAGTTACACAATTGCCACCCACAAGCAGAGGACCTAGGTCAGTCCCATGCAGTCTGTTAGCTTCCAGGATCTGAGATCAACTGTCTATGTGAGTTTCTCCATCATGATATTAACAACCCTAGCTCATACAATTCCTCCTCCCTCTCTCCAACTGGACTCCAGAGGCTTGGCCCAGGGCTTGGCTGTGGATCTCTGCATCTGCTTCAATCAGTTACTGGGTGAAGGCTCTCTGATGACAATTAAGGTGGTCATAATCTGTTTACAGGAGAAGGCCAGTTCAGGCACTCTCTCTACTATTACTAATAGTCTTAGCTGGGGTCATCTTTGTGGATTCCTGGAAGTTTTCCTGGTACTAGGTTTTTCCCTAAACCCAAAATGGCCCCCTCTATCAAGATTTTTTTTATTACTCTCCCTCTCCATCCGAGCTTCAACTTGGCCAACCTGATCCCTCATGTTTCCATCTCCCTATCCCTTCCACTCCCCCTCTACCACCTGCCCCTAGTCCAGGAGATCTCTTCTCTTTCTCCTTTTCAGGGAAATGTATGTATCCCTCTTAGGGATTTTACCTAGCTTCTCTGGGGCTGTAGATTGTAGCCTGTTTATCTTTTGCTTTATATCTATTTTTATATCTATTAAATCTATTTTATATCTTCTCTGGGGCTGTAGATTGTAGCCTGTTTATATTTTGCTATATATCAGTGGAGGAGTGTTCCCCTTACTCCACATCCTCTCCAGCATAGGCTGTCATCAGTGTTTTAGATCTTAGCCATCCTGACAGGTTTAAGATGACAATTTTAACCACACTAATATGTGTATTGTCTTGGTTTTAATAAAAAATTTCCTTTAAAGTTGTATAATTTAAAATAAATGTAATGTGTCCTTCATGCTTACATTTTTGCTTTATTTTTACATTTGATAGTATTTAGCCTCATGTCTTTTTAGCCTTCCATCTTCTGTTTCCAAGAAATACTTGGTATTACATGTCCCTGTCAGTTTGGGTACAGTTTTCTCACAACACTATCTGGACCATAAGGAAAGTTGTTATGAATTCAAATTTACTAGTGTTAGAGCTAAAAATTGTCTTTACTGTTTGTTAGTATTGACTCTTCTAAGAATTTTTCACTTTTAAATAAAATTTTTATTTTTATTTTTAAACAGAAAACACTACTTTCTTGCATATTCCTTTGGTTTTGCTGATCAGCTTTGTTGTGAATTTAAATTTCTCATTTAAGTTTCTGTATTTATTATTTTTTACTTGTTTAAATCATTCCTAGGGTTTGACTTTTATTCCTCCTAAATTTATGTACTAAATTATGACTAATTGCTGGTTGACTTTCATCTTTGTCTGTTAACTCCCACTGAACTAGCCCTCTTTTGAAAATGTAATATTTAATTCATTTGCCTTTACTATAACTATAACTATGCTTAGTTTTCAAACTACCATTGTATTTTTCTTTTAATGAAATACTGGCACCTGGAAGAAATTAATGTTTATGTAAAAATCAATGCCTGTATACATGCATAAATAGAATCCAGGAAAATAGGAACATAGTATGGTTACATTTTAGTATTGATTACTGAATTGCCTTTAATTTCTAACCACCTAGTTCTTCTCCATGTTCTTTGAGCTTCCAGATTACTGTATGTAATCCAAATAAGTAATATAAAAACAAATTTAGGCAATAATATTTCCGTGCTTTCAAACTTGTGTTTATAAAGTTGAAACCATTGTTGACGTGGCATCTGTTTTCTGATGTTTGTTAGTCATCTTTCCATTTCACTGTGTTGTATGGTTCACTTCTCTGCTTTAATACAGACCCAAGTATCCTTAGAATTTTATGTTTCTTCAGTTGTCAGTGTGACTCAGTCAGACTCCATGGGAACAGCTGCTTTCTGATTGAAGTTCACGTGCCTGCATGTGGTGATTTTTTTGGGGGCGGGTAACTTTTACCCCTTTATATTTGGGAAACAACAGTGAATTTTCTTGCTCAACTTTGGCAACTTCTCAGTGTTATTCATTACCAAACATCAATCTCATCAATCAAAGAGCAGCATTAAATGTCATACTTATATATGGCATTTCTGGGAAACACAGAAATATGTGTTATTTTTTGAAACAGTGGATTGACCTCATATTAACAAAGAAGGAGACATGTAACTAAGCTTAAACGAGCAAGAGAAAATGTCTAGGTGTTCAATGCTAAAATTCATACCACCAGTGTTTTTTTGTGAATGGGAGCAATTCACAAAATTCCCACCAATAAGGCCTCCACAAGAACATATTTAATACTTCTTCCTCATTCAATACCAGTGTTCTGTGTGCCTACTGAGTAGGAAGTAGGCTCTTGATTGCCATGATTATACAGTTGAATGCCTTATAAGTCTTTTCTACATCTAGTTTAGTTTTAGTGAGTGAAACTTGAGGTTTTTTTTAATATATATATATTTTTTCCTTCTTCTTTATTTTGTATTTATCAAAAAAAACCAGTAAAATAAATTTAAAATGCGGAAGAGTTAACAATAACTATACAGAGGATAAGAATCATAAGCATGGCTTATCAAGGGTAGACATACAAATAAGATTGCTATACATATATTTTTTTTGTGTTCAGCTTTCCCTCTGAAATTTTTTTTTCCATCCCTGTATATCCTTATTCAAGGTCTCTTCCCCCTCCCACCACATCTGGTCATTTTTCTTCTCTGCAACTCCCCATCCCCTCCCTGGGCAGGGAGCAGACAGTCCTATGGTCCCACTGACCCAATAATGCTTGGATCAGTCTCCACTCCTGGCCAAATCCAGTTCTGTCCCCCCTCCCTCAATAGTGAGTCAGGTGTTCCTATAGTTGGACTGGGGTTTGAAGGGTCAGTCCAGGGTGTTTCTGATCTCAAGCTCTTCGGTGGTTGTGGTTTGCCGCTTGGGCACGTTTGGCTTTTTTTCTTGTTTGTTTGTTTAGAGACCACTAGTGAGTGAGTACATCCACTGCTTATCTCTCTGAGTTTGTGATACTTCGCTCAGGAGGATATTCTTCAAATCCATCCATTTGCCTGTTTTAAAGGTAAATCCTTCTTACTCTTCATTAAGGAATTATAGACTTCAGATAATATATTACCTTTGAGACCAAAGTCACACCACTCAGCATATGTCTTCTTGGATTTAGTAATTGTGTACAAAGAGGAGGCTAGCAATGAATGTCAGGCTGACACCTCCATGGTTTCTGAACTAACTAGTTTCTTTAGATTTAAGAAGAAAAGGTTCATGAGATCCCAAGGTGGCTTAGTTCAGCATTCACTCCAGGCATGTCCAATTTCTTCATCCCAATATTAAGACTGAGTCTCCTGTTCCTCTGGAGAGGAGGCTCCAAGGTGCTTGTCAAAGGAGCTTCACATGCCCAGATGTTCAGGTTGGGTGTGTTTTGCTTTTTGTTTAAAGTCTACTAATGAGTGAGTACATCCCCTGCTTATCTTTCTGGTATTCTCCAAATCCATTCATTTGCCTGTGAATTTTAGGATATAAATTTTTTTCTTACTGCTGAGTAGTACTCTATTGTGAAGATGTACCACAGTTTGGGGAGAAAAGAGAGTACCTGGGAGGGGTCGGGACGGAGAAGGGAGTTTGAACAAGGGGAAACATGGATAAAGAATGAGACTTTATTCAAAAAGATAAAAAAAAATTAAAAAAGAAGAAAAAGATCTGTTTATTTGATGCTATTATCATTTACAGTGGTAATCTTTGTTTTTCTTGTATGTATTTTTGTATGTTTAGCCAATCGTGGAACTTTTATTTTCTAAATATTGAATAAAACTCTTCTATTCTTAAATTATTAAAATGCAAAGGTAAAGAAAACTTTCAGGATAGACATGAGCCAGCTTGCATGAAAATCAATTAAAGCAGATGTTGACCAAATTTTATATAAATTTCCAGAGTAAATATTTTGTGTGTATAAGGCCATATGGTCTCTGTCACAGTGATTCAACTGTGTTTTAGCAGAGTATGACTATACACAAAATGTAAAATTGGGTGTGACTGCATTCCAATTAACATTGTATATAGAAAGTAGACAGGAGATTGAATTTGCCCCAGTGTGCCCAAATTTTGACTTTCTGTAATCACTAACCCTTTAAAGCCAATTGCTAACCCAATCAGATCTAGAACCTTTTAACACCCCACACATGAAGCTATTACCACATTATGCCTACTATTACTCATTCTTGGGTTTGAGGACCCCTGCATTTTTTTTATCTGCAGGGATAACCCA
This sequence comes from Sigmodon hispidus, assembly GCA_004025045.1. Classification (NCBI taxonomy): domain Eukaryota; kingdom Metazoa; phylum Chordata; class Mammalia; order Rodentia; family Cricetidae; genus Sigmodon; species Sigmodon hispidus. Next base: position 11,958 of record PVIH01020703.1, read on the forward strand.
GGCAGGGATTTGTTCTGTAGAATCCTGTGGGCTCTCTGCCTACCTTGAGTTCTTACTTTGAAGTCTATAGTAATACTCATATCAGAAAGAACATTTATTCCAATAGTTGATGAAGAAACATGAAGGGACATTTGCTTTGTGCTACAGTTGAAAAGGAAAACTCTAGGAAAACAAGACTATTGACATATGTCTAACATCAAGGACTATGTCTGAGTAAGGTAGTGATTTGGGAGAGATTTGTAATGAATAAAAGCATTTTCATATGCTCTCACTCAGCAAACTATGATGCTTTGGATCTAAGTGGCATGATTATCCCTGTATTTGATCTCCAGACCACCGAATTTTAACACAGTCCACTCCACACTCATCATTTCTGACATCATCCCTTTAGCTATTCACCTAGTATTCCAGTGATTTAGTGATTTGGTGTTCATGAACGTTGTTATTTGTATTGTTATACCATTTGGATTGTAGATCAAAGCAATATTCACTAAGTGTTGGTGACTATATTGCTAAGGATGTTTGGGCTGCTAGCAACAAAAAGCAAAGTATCCATCTTAAAGTGCAATATTCTAGGCCTTAATTCCCTAAAAATGATTGTGCTTGATAGCTAAGAACAAACACTTTAATTACCTACCAGATGAAGGATATCATCATGGTATTTGCTTGTGGAAAGAAAATCTGAGGCTCCAGCCATGCTAAGAAGATTTGGCCAATTTGAAGTATTTATGACTCAGAAATGATGATTTATGTGCTGGTTTCCAAACCCATTTTTTTCATATTTAAAATTCTACCATTAATGTCTACTGAGCCTGGTGAGCCCAGGAGCTCAATGCCTCTTCATAGTAAGTTCTGGAAATGTCTTTGTTCTATATTCATTATAGACCTTCTCTAAACCTGATGCATCCATTTGGAACCCTATCTTAGCTATGCTACTGTTAGCTGGAATATTTTATTTGAAGTTCATTTTTTTAAGTTTATATTTATATGCAATATCTATCTTTTCCTACTTCTAAGATAAGTTCATCACTGGCAAGTCTAAATTCAGTCCAATGGTAAAGGTAATGTTTTCAGCATTTTCTCTGACCAACTCACCTCAGTCCAGTCTCATGCCTTGGTTAGCTGCCAGCTGAATACACATTGCCAAGCATGGCAGTGGGCATATTCTTCAGGGTAAGGGCCCTTAGAGAGTATGAAGCATTTCGCCTATTTATTGCCCCACCCCTCACATATCTAAGGCTCTGGAGATCTCTGTATTTTTTTTCCTGTCTTATGATCTACACACGGGCAGATTGTGACATAGGTCTCCTCTGAAAGCCAGGGCATCTCTCTCCCCCACTGCTGACCTTGATGCTGTCGCTTGGCCTGCTTTCTGTTGCAGAAGTCAAATGGCAGAGAGCTCTGCTTTCTGTAAATGACTTTTCTCATTTTAGAAGGCTGAGTTTCTCACACCTTTCATATGCAAGTAATTAGCTCACCTCTAACCTTTTGGAATGGCCTTTGCCTCCTAAGTCATTGTGTACCCCTTCTGCCCATTTATTCACTGTTACACTCACTGCTTTCTAGGACTTCCCTAGTGTTGTGGGATATTGCTGCAACTGTGTAAAGATGTGTAGCATTTGTTCACCTTGCCTGCCTAAGGCACATGATTCGTTTAATAAAAAGCTGAATGGTCAGTCTCTAGACCGTAGGGGGATAGGCAGGGCTGACGGGCAGAGAGAATAAGTAGGAGGAGGAAACTAGGCTAGAGGAGGGGAAGATGGTGAGAGGAGATACCAAGGACCAGTCAGGCAGCCACAGAGGAAGAAGGAAAGTAGAGCATGCAGAACAAAAGAAAAAAAATAAAAAAGCCTCAAGGCACAATGAAGAAGCAGGCTAATTTAAGTTTAAAAATCTAACCAATCATTCATAGCTAATTATAAGTCTACATGTTGTGATTTGGGAGCTGATGGTCTGAGGAAACTGCTACTCCCTGTTTCAGTGTACCTGTTTCAGTGGGGAGGTGAGACAGTATCTTAACTATGTAGCCCTACCTGCCTTGGAAGTCACAGTATACCCTAGGCTGACCATAAACTGTCCACAGAGGTCTGCCAGCCTCTGCCTCCCAGGTGCTGGGGTTTAAAGTGTGTCTCACATCACATAGCCTTCTTGATTTCTTCAATGACCCATTCATTATTCAATACTGTCTTGTTTAATAAGTGTGTATATGTTCTAGTACTTTTCTTGCTGTTGATTTATATAGTTTTTACTTCTATTGTGAATCTAGAATATGAGGAATTATTTCAATTTCTTTATTTTTGCTAAGGTTACCTTTGCATCTTAATATGTGACCTATTTCTGAATAAGTTCCATGGAGTGATGAGGATAATGTATCATCTGTAGCTTTTGGAAGGAATGTTCTGCTAGGTCCATTTGATCTTTGATGTTATGTAATCTAGAAAGAACAAAGCTTAGCAGTCAGTACCTTTGCCATTTGGGGAGCTAAGATAACTAGATTTGTTGAGTCTCAGAAACAAATACAGACGAAATCTTTAACACTACATAACTCCAACTCAAAGAAAGTTGTTGGAATTTGTAGCTACACTTATATTCATTCTTTTATGTGTCCATTCTCAGTATCAATGCTAGCATGCTTATGGAGCTGAACAGAGAATTCTTGATGCTGGAGTGGGCTAACATTAATGGATGTGATGAAGCCTTAACACAGACATACCTTGAACATTAAATAGACTCTAATAGTATAATTAGGATTATTTTAACAATGTTAAAGTTATATGTGAAAGACCTGTTGAATTGTCTTTCACAACATGAACTTTATTTTACCCCAACATCTCTTCTTGAAAAACTCTTTATTGGCCTGCATTTGGTTTACTTCTTATAATTTAATCCTCATTTAAATTTTTTGTAAGTCTTTTGCTGTTGTATCAGTTTAGCAATGGAATGATATTAAAAGTTCCTAACTTACCTTAGAATTCAAACTTTTTGGCCAATTGCTGTAGATGCAAAAACAATGGTCTGTGATCTGTGGATTGTGATACCATGAATTTATATATCTGATATTTATATTATTATTTATAACAGTAACAAAATTATAGTTATGAAGTAGCAACAAAATAGTTTTATGCTTAGGGTCACCACCATATGAAAAACTGTATTGAAGGGTAGCAGCGTCAGGAAGGTTGAGAACCACTGCTCTAGAAGGGATTTTCTTCTCTATAGTTGTGTACAGAAAGGCTCCTGAGCAGGTTTATGGTATTCAGAGCATCTTTTAACTAATCAAATCATTAGTTCTTTACTTGCAGGATTCTATATTTTGTCATTCTTGTCCCTTTTACTGAAGACCGTCCATAAAGAAATGGAGGAAGTGAAATGACATAATGTCCCCATAGCTGGCTGCTTCTGTGTTTCTTGTGTATCCATCCATGAATATCTTTTGTATTTGCTTTATTAAATCAAACTAAAAACTTGCAAAATAATGTAGTAAACCATTCATGGCTAAATGTAGCAAAACGTTAATGGTTAAATGAAGGTGCTGGATATGTGGGCTTTTTGTGCTACCATTGAATGATTTACGTTTTGAATTAAGTAACAGAATCACATACCATTATGGGAGCCTGCCATCTGATTTATCGTCCCAAGTATTTTCTGTAGTTTCCCCTGTGGTTCCCCTCTGTCCCAGGGAGACTCATGCCTATGAAACCCCCAGGGTGTCCTTCACCAGTTGATGAAATCAGAGACTCAGAGAAGTGAAGCAGAAGCCACAGTCATATCTGATTTTTGAATTCATGAAAATGAATTCAGGGGAAGCATTTTAAAACCATTTCTTTTTAATATATCCCTTTATTTGTATATATTATTATATTAGAACTATTATTTCTTCCTTTGGGGGTAGGGCAGATTCATTACCACATTTTAATAAAACAACATTCCTACATAATATAAAAGCATGTTTGAGATAGATAATGATTACTTTATGTGTTTACTTCAGATTGAAATTCATATTCTTTGTTTTCAGGATATTAGGGACTACTTAATAAATGTAGTGGTAAAGGCTTGAATGTCTTTGCACAATGAAACTGAAATTTCAGACGACCTATGGAAGCAGTCTGGAATACATAGAAGAGAAAAAGCAAATAAGGAAAAGGGGGTGAGAGAGTAGAAAGGGGTGCAGAAGAGGAAAAAGAGAGAGAAAAGAGGGCGTGGGCAGACAGATGAGAAGGGTGGAGGAAAGGCTGAGATGCTGAGCGAGGGGGAGGAGAGCCTGGGGACATGTGGTGAGGGTGTTTCCCTCTTCTCTAGGGGCCTATATTACATGACTGAATTCAGAGTTTAAAGTCCTTCATTATGGAGCATGATTTACTGTTCGTTTTTCAGAGTGCAGGCTACACACGAAACCAGTGAGCTGAAAGAGACCTCTTTCCCAATAGAACTAGGAAGGATTTGGAAGCTCTAATGCCCAGGCCTGAGCTTGCTGATTTAGCTAAAATCTCAGAGGAGTTCCACTGGATCGAGTTTTCTGTCCCTTCACATAAACTCATCTACACAGTGCCTTGACTTCAAATTGTTCCCTAAACTAGTGAGAATTGTTCATCTATGGAATGAGAGAATATGAATTTCAGAGTTATATGATCCTGAAGACGTCTTAATTGTCTCTTAATTTTTTTTAATGATATCCATCTTGCTTTTTTAAAAATTTATTTAGCTTTTCATTTATGTGCATTGATATGAAGGTGTCAGATCTCTGGAACAGAAATTACAGACAGTTTTGAGCTGCAATGTGGGTGCTGGGAATTGAACCCTGGTTCTCTGGGAGAGCAGTCAGTGCTCCTAACCCCTGAGCCATCTTTCCAGCCCCCTGTTCTTTTTCTCCCCATAGCCACTCTGATGTAATCCTTGCTCTCACTCAAACGTGTCACTCATAGTTTTCTGAGGATTTAACAGATAAGAATACAGAGGATGCCGAGCGTTGTAGAAACAATAATGTTCATGCATCTTCGTTGTTGCTATTGCTTGAGGATTTACCTCCTCTGACTTGGAGATAACTTGTGTTTATTGTCAAATATTCATTATTAATGGGACAACATGATGACAGGACAATGACTCAGTTATCTGACCATCAGCATGGAAGTGCTTCTTACTTTTCTTTTAATTTCACTAACACTGCAGTCAGTCACCATGCCTTCCCCGTCCATGGTCTATGCAGCTGCATAATTATACATCACATCTCCAAAATGAATTAGTTTATTTTTAAAACAGTTAATTACCTTAGTGGAGTCATGTTTTACCAGAAACACAAGGCTCTTTGTTCATCACAGAGGAATTTTCTTCTGGAATGACTATTAGCCTCTAACTTCTGCGAATATCAGTCATAAGCAGCCAAATATCAGCAAAACCACCAAAGTAGCTCATATTCCAGAGCATCCCAAAGCAATTTCAGCATTATTTATTGTAACATCTAGCTCTGCGTGATCTTAAAATTGAAATGACATATTTAAGAATGTTCTGTTGCACAAGTACAAGGATTTGGGCCCATTTTTACTGTGTACTTTCTATAGCTCAGCCTGATCATGTATTTACAAGTCAAAGCTCTTGTTATATGTTTGGTTTCCTTTAGTTAGTGCAGTTCTTGAGATCAAGACTTCTTTCTGATATAGGCTTGAGCTTTGATATTTTGATTTTGGATGTTGTATTATCCCTTCTCATCCTGAAACCCAACAGTGAACATTGGATAGTTTCAAAACAATACTTGGGAGATGGAGGCATGCAGATCTCTGTGAAATCAAGATTAGCCTGGATTACAAACAGAGTTCCAGGGTAGCTAAGGTCATCAGATACACAGAGAAACCCTGTCTCAAAAAAGAAAAATAAAAACAAAACAAAACAAAATAAAATAACAGTAAGCATTTATTTGACTCTTAGCTCCAGAGCTCAAGACCAAAAGCTAAATGCTGTGTCTGGCACCTTTGCTTGGTGTCATAATATTACAATTAGGACAGAGGGCATCATCAGGCAGAGCTCATCATTATAGGAAGTGCATTGTCATGGTAGCTTACCTACTACCTCAATAACCAAAGAGCCTTGATGACATTTGAAGAAAGAAGAGACATGTTCAAAAGTTTTACTGTTTCCTTGGCAAATCTAAATATGGTTTTTAACAGGTTGACTGTCAAACAACATTCAAACCATGACTATTTTATCTCTCTAAAAATGGGAGGTGTGATATTTAAGCACTCTACCTATCTTAGAAATCATGTGTAAAGAATGACTTCAGCTATTCCCTGTAGGATAACATTGCCTTGGCCAGCAATACCCAGAAAAAACTAAGTCATATCAAACATGAGATGAATACTCATAATGAAAAGTGATGAAAGAGACCACTTCATCATGACCTGACCAGCAAATCCAGATTAGAAGAAGGATATGGACATAAATTTGGTTCATATTCATGCTGGTTAGATAGTTTGAAAGTTCAGTAGCAAGAGGCTACTCTGATGTGACATTACCACCATAGATAACTTCGAATGTCATGCCTTGTTTACATTTATGAACTTTGTTGCACTTCTCATTAACAAATTTAACTGCTTAATTTTAGTCATTGGTGAGTATGTGAGTGTGGAAGCACTAATAACTAGGCACAGTGAAGCTCTTTTTCTTCTTCCCTAGTACTTCTCCCAGTGACCTTAACAATGTTTTATTTTTTATTCTCTTGCCATACTAATATTAAGAAACAGTGTTTTGTCATAAGCAGTTAAGTACTGGCTCCAACTTTGTATTCCCACCCAGAAAAGCAATATCTACAGTGAGCTAATTTGTATCATATGTAAAGTTTTGTTTTGTGAGTTTAGTTCTAGGAGAACTATCCTGCCATTTAAGTTTTAAAGTATTCACCTAGTAAGTCCTTGGAAAGTGTGTTGATTTTGAAAGTGAAAGTTCCAGTTTATAATTCCAGAAATTTGTGTGCCTGTGCAACAGCTCACCTTCTGTGCAGTGAAACTCAGCTGGGCATTAACAATGCACATCCTGGCTACTACACTTTTCTCTGGCTTCAAGCTAAGCAGCAGATCATATATGGCTCTTTAACTCCATAGATTAATCTTCATAATTATACCACAGGCAAATAGGACTAATTTGAATTCTTCTACATGATTTTTCACTCAACTTAGTCCTGAAGGACAGAAAGGAATGCAGGTAGTCTTCAACACCTAACTTGACTCTTAAGAACTATCAGATTCATAAATTACAGTAAATAGCTTAAAGGCCTTGCAGGGATACCCAGTATCCACAGGGTCAATATTTCTAAGCCAAGGCAGACAGAGAAGGAAATTAGGGGTGTGTGTTTGTCTGTCTGTCTGTGTCTGTGTGTGTGTCTGTGTGTGTGAGGTGTGTGACATAATTATATACTTAATAAAATGTATCTGTGTATATATTTTAGAATCCACCAAAATGTTAACAAATTATAAATGAAATGAGAGAACTGAGTAAATTAAGTTCAAATTGTGTCTCTGGAAATAAAATTCCTCTATATAAGTAAAATATATTTTTACAACCTAAAGCATTTTAAGGTAGTCTCAAACTTTACTTCTGATTGTATTTCCTAGAATGTTTGAGTCTTTGAAACTTTGAACAGGTGAGGAGCTTCCTACTGACATGTTATATGAGTGAAGTTCTTTAAATCCATTACTATGTTAATATGTAAATGTCATATATTGAAAATTAAGTATATTACATTTGTTTGCAGAGATCAAGAAACCTGTAGAGAGTCCAGAAATCCCCTTTGATCTAATAATAGCCCTCCACAAGCTGCAGCCAATTTTTGGTCTGCATGCCGGTATTGTTTGGTGTTTATATTTTATAGACATTCCAGTAGTTTGCTTTCTAGGTTAAAAGTGTTTTCCTCTCATGACTGTGGCAGATTTTTAACAAGTTTTACTTTTGACACCAGAACACAAGGATCAGTCCACACTCTAATTGCCAAAGGGCTATAAACAGAAAAGAAGCATTTCTTATAGCAATAATCATCTTTAGCAAAGAAACTGTGCTTTTAAGTGCAATTTGTGCATTTACTAATTCTGTGCAGCATTATTGAGATGATGAGGTACTCATTAGTACATTCCTTTTATGTTACATCACTTCTTTTTAAAGTCAACTTTTATTTCAAGTTCCATAGTAATTTTTCATTGTTGGTAGCAGAATCACAATGAGAAACTCTTGAAAAGAATCCATTTATTTTAAATTAAGCCAAAAAGAAAAGAGGAAGCTGAACTTAGCCAGGACTCAATTTAGGATTTTACTCAGAATATTTAACTGTCTTATAAGATGCAAAGTGTTGCCATTTTAAGTGGAAATTTCTTGAGAAGAGCCAGCATTTGAATAAAAGGTATAAAGACCCTATTAGTCAACATTTTTATAAATGCTTGGTACCATATCATTACTTTCAACATTTGCTTTCCTGTGCCTATAAAATGGTATGTCATTTGGTTCAATTCTTTTGTTTCTTGAAGACTAGTGTGCTTGAACATATTTGAAGCAAGGGATGAATACTATAGTTCCCCTTTCAGCATATACTTAGACATTTTGACAACTTTGATACTGGCTGTATCTTGTTCAGTGTACCTGTAAACATTATTATTAATACACATTCTGAATGCTAATTGTGAATTGAATAAATGCACTTGGTAACATTGTTACTAATATGTATTATGAATGCTAATTGTTGATTGAATAAGTTAATTATAAACATTTCCTTGTAAATTGTCATTAGTTATTTTTTTTCTTTTCAAAGATGCCTTTATATAAAATTATATGCTTATATCATCTTTACCAATCGACTCCTGGTAAATTGTGTTCTGTGTCCTTTGAAACTGAGGATACAAGCACATTTCTCTACGCTTTCTCCACTAAAACTTTTGAAAACTTTTCACTAGATGTAGTTGTGTGATCCATATTCAAATTGATATTTTAACTATTTATGTAGTTTAACTCAAGAATGGGTTTTATAGAGGGCCTATCATCTAACTGTTCATAACAAGCCCCACATAATGTTGTAATAGTTCCCTTATATGCATGTATGTTTGTGTATGTTTAGGTATGTTTGCCTGAGTCTGTTTGGTTTGCTTAGCCTCTCACCTGTGTGTTTCTGAGTCAGAATATCTTTTTTGTTTCTGGAACTTCACCACAAACTCCTGAAATCCGATAAGTTCAAAACTGTTTGGACTTGACTTGCCAATTTCCTGCTTGGTTCAATATTTTTGATTTGATTAAAGTGAGGAAAATAGTGGTATGCAGTATTTATTTTCCATCAACATACAACATTTTAGTATTTTATTTCTTTTTGACTTCTTAAATGGAGGACCTTTAATTTAACTGTCTATCAGTTACCTTTATTAATATTTTAATATTATATAATTTGTTGAAGGCTTTTGTTATATAACATTGAAGTGTGAAAGTGGGACTTTGCGTTTCAACATTCATTTGTGCTAGTGTGCAATCAAGGCTTACAGAGATAAAGTCTGCTAATTTTAGCTTTTTTTCCCCCCTTTATTTTGTGAATCCATCTCTGATTTTTTATTTCCTGGAAGATTTCCTGCTTCCAGCAACATGCTTTCCTCCTTGCTATTTTTTTTCCTTACTTTATTTACAACTGGCTTTTTATGATATTTTTCTGAAATAAAAGCAGAATGATTCTGAGTAGATATTTAAAGCATACTACTGAAGTAGCTGCTGGAGATGGTCCTCAACTCATGAGTGTCTGACTTAGGACTTTACTTCATGATTATGTGAAAACAGTATGTGTTAAATAAAAAGTATACTTTGAATTTTGAATACCTGACCTTTCTTGGCTAGCAATATATAGAAGATACTTTCCCCGGGTTGCCAGCCTCAGAGACTCCAGCACCCAGCCAACCACGTGACTATGAAGGGTTCAGCCCAGTGCTCCCAGTGTGTCTAACAGCAGCTCAATAGGCTGTTCTCTGTACTTCCCACTTCACTGTCTCTGATTTATGGTTGGTTTCCCAGGACAGAACCCATCCAAGGCAGTGAGCATCCGCCCTTACAGAGTAAGTGCTATAAAACAAAGGTCAGCAAGCAATACTAGCAGTAATGAGGGTTCTAGCCATATGGAATGAGGGAAACTTTCCGGGAGAGAAAATTGTCAGGGCCACATCCTCAGTTTTCTCCTGGACACACACTACTGTTTCTAACATAGAAATGGAAATTCAAATGTAATCAGAGTCAATAGGATGAACAATTCTGTATCCAGGCAACTCGATCCCAAGGAGTAATCTCCAAAGTGCACCTACCAGATGAACTGAGCTATGGACTCTTTTTCAAGCCCACTAAAGATGCAGCTTTCCTACTGTAGAGCCAGTTTCTCCCAGAATTGTCTCTTTGCTTCCATGTTCTCTCTATTGCCTAGCACGATAATTCAGCACTGCAGCCTCTGGCCTAATTTACTCATTTTAGGTTTGTATTGAATATGTGTAGTAGATTAGGGATAAAAAAGTAACTTATTTCTTTAACTGTAAATATTAACTGATACTGTCATGGCTATTGTGATGATGACATCGGTATGGCTACAAAGTAATACAGGTTTTGAACAGTGTATCAGTCACTCTATGATCCTATATACTATTCAGGTACATATTTAACCACCTATCAATTTTGACTAGACTATCATTGTTTTAACTTATTGTTATATGCCTATCTTCTCCATGGTGCTCTAAACTCTAAAAAATAGACTTGCTTTACTTAGGTCTTACTTTGAAGACAGAAAACTTATTGTAACTACAGTAAATTATTGAATAGTGTGAAAAAATTTAATAAATGAAACACTTGGTTTCTTTGAATATCAGAGTTTTGGTTTCCTATAGCTTAAATGTATCATTTAGTGCCCTGTACAATACCTAGAAGTTTCTTTTGAACTCAAGTGCTTGAAGAGATCATAAAAGTTTATTTCATATGAGTTAGTCAACTACAAGATAGCTTCTATTTCTGCATAGTTAGGGAAAACAGAATGACATATAAGCAATAATGAGTCTGGTGTAAATCTTCAGTTACCCCCTCACTGATGGGCCACTTTCTCTTGAATGACTTGAAAGCTAGATCTTGTACACAGAAGAGCCACACCACTACAGGAGATCTGTGTGGAATATTTGCTAAAAATGTAGGTAGGACCAGTCAGTAATTAAGCCCAAATAAATGTGAAGGACTGGGATGGGCTACTTGTAGATGTACAGAGAGTGTACCTTTACACAGAACTTATAGATGAAATTATCGAACACTTTGTACTATATGCCAACTGCACAGACATATGAGGGATGTGTTATGCTACAATGCTACTAAGAAAATGGTACTTTTCCTCCACACGGCACCACTGGATGTGAGATTTGCTGTTAATTGAAATGTCATGTGTCCTCAAACTCTATAAGGAAATTGAAAACTCGAAGTAGAAGAAAGGCTGATTATTTGTTCTTAAGCAGCTTTTCTTGCAGCAGTGGTCATGTGTTACTCTCATCACTGATGCAGTCCTCCCGGTAAGAAAATTATATGTTACAAAGAAAGGGAGACAAGAAGTATGAGCTGTGAGCTTATATTCAGGGTAAGAAAGAAAGCTCACCTTTGATCCCTGTGTGGAAAAATCAAGCCTCCACTCTTAGTGATGGCATGAAAATGAATGTCAGGAACAAACAATGATTGCTAGTTAAGGGAGATACTTTAATAACTGAAAGAGGCATTTCAAAAGCATTGTTGTACACTCAGGATAAAATGACTTAAAAGAGATAATAAAATTGAGAGCTAGTTTAGAAAAAAACACAAAAAGAAAAAATAAACACCACAAAGACAATTGAAAATCTTTTTCAATAATGTGTGCAATAGTTGGTGAGTTTGGGCGCCTACTTAAGAGTGTGTCTCCCAACATCACTGTTGCTATGATCATAGTCTGGGAGATGAATATGCCCAGAACTGTGAATAATCACTATGTCAAAATGGCCACTTCTCTATCTCTTCCCATATGAAGATACCTAACTTCAAAAAATTTAAAATTGCTTTTGGATACACATAGAATTTTCTAGGACAGAAAAAATATATAACCACAATTTTTTTTAAGTCAGGTACATTCTGTCTTTAGAACTCAAACCTTTGAAAACATATTCTACATTGATTACTCTATGAAGGTTTAAAGTGATCAGATTTTTGTTCTCTGAAAATCAAGTGATTACATATACATCTATGTATGTGTATTTATATACATATGTGTATCTATATACACATATGTGTAGATATACATACACATTAGTGGCAAAGAATCAAGGATTTGTATCACCTCAATCTTGTTTCTTCCAGTTAACTGATTTGAATCATATATACATATATATATATATGTATATATGTTTGAATGTCTAGACGCCAATATATTCTATTTCATGACTCTCCTTGAAATGTTATAATGACCCATGATTAATTTGAATATAAAGAATAAGGTGCTTTAGCTTTCTCTAAACATATTAAAAATATGGCTATATGTACTAAAATGTATTATGATGGTTTTAATGGGTTCTTATTTCTTAGCATCCATACTTACTTAAATTTTAATTGTTTTTATATAATGCTGAATATGTGATTGCTCTTCTTTTCAGTGGAGTACATGTTTAAATGAAATCAGGTCCCTAAGGTTTCTGAATGCTGTTTTCTCCTGCTTATGAATGGAATGACATTTGCTTAAGACTGTAGATTCTAAAAACGCATTTGAAATCTTAATTGTTTCATTTGAGTATTTTTGTTCTTTGGTTTGGTTTGGTTTGTTGGTTTTTTGATTAGGCTTGGGTTTTCTCAAGCCACTACACCAATAGGTATAATTTAAATAATGAAAAAGTAGTAAATTTTAGTCTAGCTAAGGCTGTAATTTAAAATAATCAAGTTTGATGAGGAGGTGAGAACTATACTTATCTGTGAGTATAAGGATAAATATTTTATCCTCCCTTATTTAAGAAAAATTTAAAAACAGATGGATACTGTTACAGAAAACCACAATTGATTGGTCAAAATACAAGAACCACCATCCATGGGGTGCTTAGCCCTAACAGGTATATCTACAATATAACCTAAGAGCCAAGTAAAACCGTAGAAGTGGCATATAAGAGCCAGAGAACCAGAGTGTTTGCTGCTTGCTAATTCCGTCTAGACAGGACAAGAAAGCTTCCTGTGGTATTTCAATAGTATGGCTGCCTAGCTGACAGACCAGCATGGTACAGGGAGGTCAGAAGACTCCAGCCCTAGATGAAGAGCTATAGATAAGGAATGGCTGCTGAAGGAGAAAACAATCACTTTTCTCCAGGGACAAGCAACCTGATAGGTTATCCAGTTCCAGATGGTCAACGCTAAACACATGTATACAAGAGCAACGTTAAAAAGATTTAGTGAGAGATGATTGTGTGTGTGTGTGTGTGTGTGTGCATGGGCATGTGTGTGTGTGTGTGTGTGTAACAATAATTAAAAAGAGGCCATGAATTAGAGAGGGCGTTAGGGCACACAGGAGTAGTTAGGATGAGGAACGGGAGGGGTGAAAATGAAGAAAATACAGTACCGATATATGAAATTCTCAATGAATTAAAAATATTTGAAGGAAGCCCAGATCAAACAGCTACTCCAACTAAGTGTGTGCCCTTCTACTTAAAGCAGCACTGCTGAGAGTCCCCTGCAGGTGCGGCCGGAATGAAAAGACAACAGTTTCTAGTTCCTTAGAAACCAGATTGTTACAACTTCGGGTAAAATGGCTAATATTAGCATATTGATTTTTAAATTGTGTCCCTGCTGTCTGGGATAAAACAAATATTAGCTGGGAGAACACATTGTGTACTGAGATATTTCTAGGCTGTGATTAAATGGCAAACACAGATGTGATTTAGTTTCCCCTATTGAGGTTCTGTTCCACATTAGACATGTTACCAGTCTCTCTTGCTCATTCAACTATCAGGTCAGCTTTACAAAGATACCTAGCACACAGCCTATTATGTAGGTAGCGGACTCATGTTGCTATGTACTCAGGGTTTGTTCAGCAGCCTGAATGTAATGCAAATATTAAAGGCCACAGCACACTCTAGATTTTGTGTTTATTTTCCTATAGAAAGGTAAGGGAACTGGAGATCTTCAGGTTCCTCTTTGTGATGGTTCATGCTGACCTCAGAACTTGCATAGAAGCTGTCTCACACAGCATGTTTAGGCTTTTATTTGTATGTGTGTGTGATGGGAGGACTGTGTGCAGGTAAGTGCAGGTGTCCTTAAAGGCCAGAGGCATTGGATTATCCTGTGTGTAGAGTTACAGGTAGTGAGTTGCCTGTTCATGGGTGCTGGGAACATTAACTCAAGTCCTCTGCAAGAACAGTATTGCTTCTAAGCACTGAGTCATCTCTCCATCCTAAGCCCTGAAGTTCTCAATTTATCTATTAATACTTTCAAAATAAAAACAACTGTGTACTGAAGACTATTGTATACTTGTCACAATATAAGGACTTCCTATTCAGCATTTCTAAACTTTAATGCTACACTGCAAACTAGATATTAATATATTCCTGTTTATAAGAAAAGAGAATCGTGATTCAAAAATGGTAAAGAATTTGCATCTCTCATAACAAATTTACCACAGATAATTAACAGAAACCGAACAAAAGTGAACTCCTTACTACCCATGACATGGGTTGACATGTAACTGTCAAGGTGGATGGGGGAAGGCCCACACGGCCTCAATCCTACACAAGCTCTATGGGCAGCAGGAAAGGAGAGCCAGGAGAAGAACAGTGCTGGGATGGTCAGCCCCCCAAAACCCATACAACTAACACTGTCCAAACTGAGCAGCTTGTGTTTAGAAACATGTTTACACATACACATATATGCATGCAGCAGCAATTGATTAAAACAGAGGCTGTGAATGAGAAAGGGCAAGGAAGGATTTGTGGGAGGACTTGGAGGGAGGAAAGGAGAAGGGGAACTGAAGCAATTATATTATAAAAAATAAAAAATATGTATTGAAAAGCAAGTGAAGTAGTTCTCTCTCGTGAATCAACTTTAAATTAATATCTAAAGCCAAGATTGCTACTGTTTTCTGAATATATACTTTTGATCTAGAGGATACATGTGCACATGACCCTCTTTCAAAAGGCATTGACCAAGTAAGGTTTCTTTAAAGCTGCACGGTCAAGTAGATTCTAAGTTGAAATTCTGTTTTATCATAGCTTTTATGGTGTCAGATAAACCACATCAGTGTGTCCCCTAGAAGAAAGTTGATGGGACTTATCTTGTGTGTTACAGAGGCCTAGGGATCCCTAAGAGTATAGGGACAGTACTTAGAATCTTCAAAACCCCATTTTGTTTTAAAAAGTTTCAGTGTAGAAATTTAGGTATATTACATAAATTCCCTCCAATGTGTTTCTGAGTACTGGGTTTATTCTGAGGAAATTTTCATGTTTTATAGAGTTCTTAATCCTCTCCCAGTGGTTCTATACTATCCTGGAAAGCATTGCATATTATGAAATCATCACATTGATGAGCAGATGAGGATTATGTTAGGTGTGGAGAGTGAAGTTCTCTGTGAAGATAAAGACCACATCTGAGGTGAAGTTAGGGGAGGAGTATTGGTAGGTGGAGCAGGAAGAGATGCAGTGAAAGGTGATGTACCTCACATGTGCTGACTGACTGCATATTGTCCTCTGAGTAACCTATGATGGCACATAAATAAATATCATTTCTCTATTCTTACCTTGTTGATGTCTAGTACAAAATCACATATGTCGTTAAACTGATCAGATACCTGTGATTTTTGTCATGGATAGACAATGACTTTGTGTATTCTCATTCATGGTCACTCATGCCAGGAAAAGTTTTGCTGTGAGAATATAGAAAACTCTCAAGAACTGGGTTGTCTTTTTTGTAGTTCACCAAGTATAAGAGAAATTTTTCAGCCAGGTAAAATGGAGAAATTATTCAGAAGTATGCAGAGAATTACTGGGTAAATATGAACATAAAGTGATTACTAGGAACACAAATAAATGTTATGCAAATATATCATAAAAACAAAGGAAGGATATTACATACTTAAAAATCAAAAGGGGTTCACCAAATTTAGAAAAATTGATGAGGATCATGGATTATATTATAAGAACAATAGGTGAAAGATACAGAGATACAGAAGAATGAACAATAGGCATAGGGAACCCCAACATACTGTATCTTCTGTACGGCATTTGTAAAGAAATGGACCTTGCTGTCAAGTCACACTGTGTTCAAAGCATGAATGGTCTTTAGAGTTATTTGTCTCTACTCTCAAAAATTTCCAGATCCACTATTCTGTAACACTTAGCAATATGACCAATATTAATATGTATAATTTATATGCCGTTGCTATAAATATTTTCAATCAGTTAAAAATAAATATGTTTTAGGTACTTACTCTTTCTTAAATTTAATAGTTAGCACACTACTAAGTTGAATTCTTAAGTCAGAATTTAATCATAATTTTAAAGTACTCCTAATTTTAGAGGCGAAAATTCTGGAACTCTCAATTTAAATGAATGATTGGTTGCTGCGTGAAGAGGTGAATATCATCTTGTCCATCATGGTCAGCAATGATATGAAAGCTGTGGATTGTATTTTTTATATTTGCCATTTTTATATTAACTGCAAAGAATAGTTTGCTCACAGTTCTCACTTGTAGCACTTCTGTGGACTTTGTATATGATTAAATAAACTTTTGGTTTTCCAAACCACACTTTATTTCTAAGCTGGTAAGTCTTAAAAACACAGCCATGGAAGGGGCAGACTTATTTTGTAGAATTACACTTCTAGATCATACCAAGCATTGATGATCAGAACATGAGTGACACTTGAGTAGACTTCTAGCATTTTTATTTTCATAACCCTGTCTATGTTAAACCTGAGGTTTGTATCAAGTGCTTATGATATTATACCTACCTTGTCCATCTGGAGTTCAACCAACACGAAATAGTTTATTCAAGTATTTTTAACTTCAAATAGATCATGTTCAGTAGAGATGTTCATCCCTTAGAACAAACCTTATATGCCACATGTCTTTTAGTTGTTTCCTGCAGCTCTGGTAAGACTCTGACGACAGCGACTCAGGGCAGAAAGAACCTCCTTTAGCTCCTAATTCTGCCTTACAGCCTATCACTGTAGTAGAGTCAAGGCTACAGGAACATGAATCAGCTTGCACATCCACATTTAAGAGCAGAGGGAAATGCATCATGCTTGTGTTTAGTTTGGTTCTTCACATCCTCCCACAGTTCATGCTCCAGCCCATACTCCTGCTGCCCACATTCATTTCTAATTGTTTCAACTCACTCAACTTCCTATGATCTTTTACAGGCATGTCCATGGGTCAAGTATAGTCATAAAATCCTTTATTGTGATTCTCTTCCCAAGTGATTCTAGATTATATCAGGTAGACAATTAAAACTAACCATCATACATGTAAAGTGCAGGCAGTGGTTCCTGGGTGATATGTACTGACATTTTTGTCCAGGCCTGTGTTACATGGACAGTAATAGAAAAGTGTGTTAACTTGTTTAGTTTTCATGTGTGATGTTTATTTTGGAGTCAGAGCAATAGTACATCTAAAAATAATATGAACAAATGTAGTATGTTTCCTCCACTTGAAGGATGAAAAGTTGTAATGCATTTCTCTCAGAATGTTGAGTAGAGAGAATGGACTCAGAATTAATCAGAGTACATGAGCCAGGCATGGTGGTGTGTCAAACCTGCACTGTGTAGTGAGACTCTGTTTTAAACCTACAAACAATCAAAACATGTAGCATTAGTCAGTGCAATTGGTAATAAGACCTTTCTAAAAACTCTGTCACTGATCCAATTGTTAATCTATTATAATACATTATTGTAAACTGGGAGCCACAAATTGATGTTACATTAATTTCCTAGTGTCAGTATCTTTCAGGTGCCTCACAAGAAGGACATAGTATTACTTTTTTCCCTCCAGGTCTGCTAGATGATTCTAGACACATTCAGAAGACCTTAAAAAAGCATTTCTAATTTTTATGGATGATAATAAAGCAAGGGAAATGAGTCAGGGAAAAGTGCAATAACCCCAAACTGAATTAAAGTGATTATAATTACAGCTATGTGTTTAGCTTTCAAATGTGAATTATTTATTGCTAAATTGATGTTTTAATAAGAAACTATAGCAAAATTTATAGCAATGAAATAGTTTAAGTTGTATAATGGGGGAATTACTCCAGATCAGCCATTGTTTATTCATTGTACTAATAATTCTTGGGTGGGGAAGGTGTGGGCAAGCATTGTGCTCAGCTTTAGAGATACTGGAGGCAGCTAAGTAGACCACCTCTTCAAGCTGATAGGTGGAGCCTAGTAACCATAAGTGAACAATTAAATACTTTTACTTAACTTTCTGTTAGAATTTCTGCAGGTTGTTGAAAAGATGGGTAACAGCTTTTCAAATATTTAAATACCTTGAATTTGAGTGTCCTAGAAGAATGTATAGAGCGGTGTTGCAGTGTAGCTTTCACCCATTGACTGTCCATCATCCAGCATTGTACAGTTTTTACATTTTTAAAATAACTCTACAAGGTTTGTTATTTAGAATCCATGGTATTAAAATTAACAAAATATTGAAATAAGGTCTAGAGGGCTTTTGTTTTTATTTTATTATTTTATTTTATTTCAAGCCAAGGTTTCATGTATTCTAGGCTAGCCTAGAATTTTTTACATACATAGGGCTAGCCTTAAACTTGTGGTGATCTTCCTGTCTCTGTCTCCCGAGTGCTGTTATTACAGGTATTATGTGTCACCATTCTTTGAGAAAAATCAAGAGATTTCTTAAAAATTAAGCTGTATTTTTCTAAAACTGAAAATCCTGTTAATGTATAAGTTGTCCTTTCCATGTGCATCTATGATTATTCAGTATTGAAGTGAATAAATTTTGTTTTGAAATTTTTTTACTTGCTCCTTTAATTCCAGGATTTACATGACCACATCGATTTATCTGGGTGTTTAGAGTTGAATACAGTAACTCATGTGAAACTGCAAAATGTAGAAAATATAAACCCAAACATGTTGCTCAAGACCAGTTCACAGATGTTCCTCACCTGAATTCGGTGTTGGTGGTCTCATTTTCTGGTAGCAAAGAGCCTCTACTGAACATTCTCCCTAGACTTTTCATGTTGAATATTAATGACAGTACTTCTTAGTATTTTAATTATTTTCATTTAAAATTATTTTGTAATAATACTTGCTAAATTGATATTACAGTAAAAAGATATTTTATCCATTCCTATTTTTAGCAGTGTAATTACTGCTTTGGGAAGATGATCGAATCTCCTTTGTCTCAAATTTATTGTGCCTCAGAATCAACTGCAAACTTCTTAAAATGCAGATTTCTTCCGGACCCAATTATGTTCATTTCTAAAAAGTTCACAGTTGATCCTGATTATCTGTAAACTCCTATAACCCGCCTAAGACATAGCTCAATGCATTCTCTTTCAAAGGAAGCATTAGAGGGAAAAATTATCAAATAAAGACCAATTATTTTATATGGGGGCAGTCTCTTTATAAATGCATTGCAGATGAGTCAGCTTAACTCTTTACTGGCTAATACGTCCAGGAGCGCAGTGCCTGTTGGCCAGGGGTCCAGGAGCACAGGGCCTGCTGGCCAGGGGTCCAGGAGCGCAGGGCCTGCTGGCCAGGGGTCCAGGAGCGCAGGGCCTGCTGGCCAGGGGTCCAGGAGCGCAGGGCCTGCTG